>PPHD01009890.1:0-20176 GCA_002909625.1 Bambusicola thoracicus | reverse complement strand
CTCTGTGCAATTGGGGTTGACTGGTGGTGACTGTGTCTTCAACCAATTGCTGAGTGGCAATGGTGTTGGTTCTTACACATCTGAATCCTGTGTGCACTCTTCAGTGCTGCACAGCTGCCAACAGTGCTGATATCATTTTCCATTGTAATTCTCACTAGTTTCTCAGCTTTTTCTAGTGGAGCTGGGTTTTCGCTTCTCCTTCCATGACCAGCTTGACCTAGCACTGCTTCCCTGCAACAGAAAGAAGGGGTTTTAGAAAAGAGTCCAAATTTGTATGACTTAACAGACAAATGCCACAGAAATCTCTCCACAGAAATCTTTGCAGAGGGCTGCCCACAGCTCACTGCGCTCTGGGATGCTCTCACTGCAAGTACTTCCATGCACAGAGCAGCCATCCAGCAAAGACTGCTGGAGAAACAACTCACTCTTGTCTCTTCTTCAGCAGCTGTTTTGCCAGGTAACCCAAAGCTTCCATAATGAAAACAGACAACAGGATGGCAAGCACCACAACTGCAGAGTGATCTTCTCCCCTTTTATAATCCATGCCCTCTGAAGTTCTCTCAGCAGCAGTACCTGGAGAAAATGAGACAGTTCAATGCATTCACGAGTTAGTTTTGCACTACCGATGGAATCACAGTGTCTTGGATGAGTGCAAGTAATTATATGATTCACTCAATTCCTGTTCCTCGTTCTCCTTTCTTAGCAGCAGAGGATGAGGATGATCTCTTACAGTCCTGCTGAGCAAGAGCCTGCTTGCAAGGGAGAGGCTGAACAGTCACTACCTCCAGCTGTGTCTCAGGGAATGAATAGGAGTCCACTGCCCATGCCTTACTTCCAAGGACACAAACCAGGATCCTGCTGGGAAGCTGACAACCATCCTCTATGGCCAGCTCTGCCACTGCAGGCAGAACAGTTCCCATTGTGCATTTGAATGCACCTCATCAGCTTTGAATGGCAGTGAATGCAGAGTTTGACAGTAGTTTCATCTCAAGAAGGAAATGTTTGTTCCTTCCGCTAAGCAGACATTGACAACATACCCCTGGGATGCTCCTGTGGCTCAAAAGCAGGATCTGCCTGAGAAGGCAGAGAAGCCATCTTCAGTGCAATAGCTGTAAGTAAAAACAGAGGAGGAACGTTTGCATTACATATGGTGATACACTGCTTCATAAGCAACAGCTGCAGAGGGATCGAGTTGGCCTTCTGGATGCAGCCTGGCAGCTCTCAAACTAAGTCTAGACGCACTACATACCCATGCAATTCCTCCAAGGCTCAAAATCAGGATCCCACTGCAAAGCTGCAGAGCCAGCACTTGAGGCCACATCTGCCGTAGGCAGAAGATCACAGCTTCTCTCATACACTGCAGTTGAACTCTCCAGCTTTGAATGGCAGCAAACAATCTTACTGACAGACACTTGTCTCCCTCTTCCACTACAAGTATGGGGCAAATGGGTGCCAAAAGAAGCACTGTATTGCCATAAAATGAACCATGCATGGGTTTGCTGGGGGAAAGGACCCTCAGGAAGCTCTACGCTCTGCCCCAAAATAGCCACCAGAACTAAGGGAATCCCATTGCACAGACAGACTGTGCATACTTACTGGGCAGCCTGTCACATCCCCTAAGCATCAAAAACTACATGAGGAGCACTTGAGGACAAAGGAGTGCATTCGCATTGCTTGTGGACCCCATTCATGCACCAATGGGAGTGCTTGGTGAGCTTGTTCTCTTCTACCTCCCCCAGGTCCCTGCAGGGCAGGGTCATTTCTGCACACTACCCTCAGGTCACAGAATGACAGGATGACTTAGGTTGGAGGGAACCATGACAGATCATCTAGGTCCAAGCTCCTTGACATGGGCAGGGTTGCCAACCACTCGATCAAGCTGCCCAGAATCCTATCCAACCTGGACTTTTAAAGAAAGAATGAATGAATGAAAGAGAGAAAGAAAAGATACAGACCATATAGCTGTATGGAGGTGATTGCTGGGGGACACCCATGGCCCTTGGCTCACAGTGCCTGACACTGTTAACAAAGGGCAACATCACAACATGAACCAGCCTGGTTTTGTGCCTGACCATCCTGTGCCACTAGCAATTTCCTTGCTGGGAAGGGACAGCCAGACCTTATGACCACAGCACTGGGACAGCAAAGGAGTAGAAGCCCCACATAATCAGGTGGGGCTAACCTGCCATCCTGCTAGTTCTTAAATAAGCCCCAGTGCTCTGCAAGCTATCTCTTACTGTGACAGCTTGTTTCCAAATGTTATTTTTCAGAAAAATAAAATTCCCAAATAGTGTAAGTGGATGGATCCATGAGGTTTCCCTTGGCATTATGTGGACCCCTTGGTTTAATTAGACTCATGCATTTGCCAACAATCTATTTTCTCCTGATGCACAGTTCTCTTCTTTCAGAATCTCTTGGGTGGATGTGGCTTGCTGTTATGAAGGAAGCTGTGAACTGACTTCCTCTGGAGAAATTAAAGAACTGCCAAACTGACATTCATCCTTGTCACCATCTTCACTAGGATTACTAATAATGCCACTAATTTGATTAATCTTATGTTTTCAAAGATTCTTTTAAAAACAAGCATTTAATGCTTGGCTGTGATCAACAAAGATCTCTAAGTGAGTACAGGGTGGGATTAGGAAAGAACAGAGTATGTACCAGACGTGCAATGTGAAATGTCTTCCCTAAGCATCTCCCCCTCAAGTAATGTCCCTGCTGTACACTTCTCCCATTCTGTCTCCTTCTTGAAACTGCATATCCTCAGAAGACAAGAGCAACAAAGAAAACTGGTATCTCTTTCTGTAAACACCTTCTGGTCCTGTATGGTGAAATTGAGTTTCTAGGGATTCAGGCACAACTGGAAGAATTTATATAGTTGGTATGCCAGAACAGTGGATTTTTTTTTTCTGATAGGAAAACTGATCTTATGTACAAACTCTTTACAGTGGTCACTATTTAAGGAAGCACAACTTCTGTAAGAAACTACCAGCCCAAATTCCAACAGATGTCAGAAATGACTACAAATTCCACATATCTCTAAAAAGTGATGTTTTCTGTGAGGTACACCAACAGTTTTCACCTCTCTGAGAGCATCTGATGTTTCTGGAGGTGTTCAAGGAACGTTTGGATGTTGTGCTGAGGGACGTGGTTTAATGAGAACCATTGGTGATGGGTGAATGGTTGGACTGGATGATCCTGTGGGTCTTTTCCAACCTTAGCGATTCTATGACTCTGTTTGGGGAATGTGGTTCTTAGTTAGTAAGAAAAAGAGAAGATGAAATAGCACGTGTGCTCATGTAGGTTGCCACTTTACAGGCATTTTACTCCTGTCTCAGCATTTACTCCTGTCTCAGCACCAGTCCAGCTTCCCAAGACACTCAAGAGGACTCTGAACAAGTCATTCCAAAACAAGTCAGGTGTAGCAACATAAACAATGGTAGTACAAACTACAGCCCTTGGTGCTTGAGGGATTACTGCAGTGAGTCACACAGCTGGTGGGTGAGTCCTTAGAGCTGCTGTGCAGAGAGGAGGGCAGACTTTGGCCTCACAGCCCAGGCTGGAGCCTTTCCACCATCACAGGTAGTGGAGCAGCACTGTTTTGCTCTTCACATGTAACATGGATGTCCAAGCATTTCTCCTCCAGCCCTTTAGTATCCAAATTTACTGTTATATTCTCACTGGTTTATGTTTCAAAATGGCAAAACGCTGAGAAGATGGGTGGTTCTGTGCAACTCAGCAGTCGCCCAACATAAATTTCAAAGGTTGTGCTCAGGGTAATAATAATAGTGACAGTAATAATAACAAACAATAACAAATGAACTGAATAAAAGAGGGCCCTGAAACATATCTTCCTTTAGAAATTCAGAACAAGTCCTGAACACAACAGAAAACCACAGGTTTTTCAAAGTAGACAATTTCCTACTTGAAAATAAACTTTTCACTCAGTAGTAATTACGACCAGCGCTCAAAATTCTTTCTTTTTTCCCTCCTCTTAAACGCTTTCACCACGGATGCTTTCCTCCAGTGGAGAAACAGCTCTCTATACGTTAGGCAAGAGTGACATCTGCTGTTCGTTACGAAGAGCAGAGTTGATGCACACTGACCTCTACAAGTCGCACTCTACAACTTCCTGAAAGGAGGTTGTGATGAGGAGGGGTTTGGCCTCTTCTCCCAGGCAACAAACAGGACCTGAGGAAATGGCCACAAGTTGTACCAGAGGAGGTTTAGGTTAGACATAAGGAAGAACATTTTCTCTCAGAGAGTGGTCAGGCACTGGAATGGCCTGCCCAGAGGAGTGGTGGAGTCACTGTCCCTGGCAGTGTTCAAGAGGCGTCTGGATGAGGAGCTATGAGATATGGTTTAGTGGCTTGTGGTAGCAAGGGTAGTGGGAGGATGGTTGGACTAGATGATCTTGTAGGTCCTTTCCAACCTTGTGATTCTATGATTCTATGACCTCCTGGTTTATAAGGACACGGATGCAGGTGGGCTCTGGTCATTTCTGCTCTCAGCTCTTCAGTTGACGCTATCAACTGCAATGAGCGAAAGTCAGCATTAGTATAATAAGTAGCAGTAAATCACCCACACTTCAGATTGGCTGACAAAAATAAAACCTGGAGCCGTTAGTACCAAAGTCATAAAATCATTAAGGTTAGAAAAGATCACTAAGATCATTTAGTCCAACTGTCAGCCCACAAGTCCCAACCATGCTCACTAAGTCTGTCCCTCAGTGCCACATCCACACGGTTCTTGAATACCTCCAGGAACAGTGACTCCACCACCTCCCTGGGCAGCCTGTGACAGCACCTCATCCCTCTTTCTGTCAGGACAGAAGTCAGGACATTTATGAAGAAAGCAACACTACTAATGTTTAAAAATCAACCAATCAAGAAGACAGGAGCTCTCTGGAACTGGGGGTGAGCAACCAGCCAGCCCAATTCTCCTTCCTTTTGAGGAGGGGTCTACAAGGTATAGGATTCTGGGCTGAGAAAGGTCAGATCAAATACACAGTTTGCACAGTGAGGCACTTTGTTACTGAAGACAGAGTTCTTGCCCTTCTTCATTTGCCCTTGTTTTGCCTAAACTGGACCTCTGTAGCTAAAGAAAAGCAGAAGGGTTCATCCCTAACTGCTGAGAGCAGGACATGTAAACAGCTCAACCTGCAAACCCACACAGGGAAAGGGAATGAGGAAATAACTTGCAATGAGCAGCAGAACGGTCTGTCAGCAACACCCACCCTTGACAAAGCACACCCTGAGAGATAAGAGGAACCCTCAGCAGGGTGTAGCACAATAATGAAGGAGAGAGATTTCCTCAATGCCATACCAGAGACAGCTTGAAAAAACATCAAAGTCATGAACACTGATATGAAAGCAGAGAATTAAAGTAAGAAGCATGAACTCCTAGCTCAGACACAGTCAGCCAGCCCTTAAGTGTGATATATGAGATAACCCATCCTTGAAATATATATTCTGCAGCAGTTGCCTAACTTATCGTAGTGCTTCAATCTCACTGAACTTAAATAAAGAAAAAGTGCTGCAAATAAAACATACCAAAGACTAATGTACCAATTACTCATCCTGCTGTTCAAGCTTCCACAGGCATTTCTGGCATTCTTATTTATTTGTTTATTTATTTATTGCTTCACCCCAGCAAACAGCTACAATATGTGGGGAAGTTGTTTGGAAACAGGTGTACATCTCTGGACTATGTCTGACTGTTATGCACAGGAAGGCACCCTTCCTGTGCATAGCAGTCAGACATGTGCATCCATCCCATGTGCCTCTGTCTGTATTTCTAGGTCCTGCAGGCAAATTGCTCCTCTCTTGGGGACAAACATGTTATACCAAGAGAATAACAGGGGCATTAACATCATGTTTTGGCAGTCTGGGCTTTCCACTGGGCACAGGAAGGAAGTACTTGGCACAGGAAAGGGGAGTGAATGGCTGGAAGAATGAGTGGTGTAGGTGCTGTAGCAGAAAAACTGCCATGCTGCAGAGCTCCTACAGGACATCTGCAATTTGGGGACACCATGTCAAATTGGAGTCGAAGGAAAAGGAAAGTTATTCCCAAGGGAAAAACTGAGGATTATCAAGAAGACAGGGGTACAGGGATCATCTCTCCTTTCCTTTGTCCCTATGGGAGGTTGCCCACAGTAATCGCCTGATACATCAGTCACGTAGAGAAGAAAAACCGACGAGATCAGTGGGTGAAGGGACGGAGAGCCCCAAAGCAGGTAGGATTCCAACCATTGCAGGAACAAATTAGGGTTCGGGGGGGTCAGGTGTGCAGAAGACGCCATCTCTGGTGCCCCTCATTAGTGTCACATGGGGTAGATGGACAGAGCTGACTTGTGTACACACACTGGGGATGGATGGGATTTCTATGAGCCTGATGCCATTGGCTCTGATCACACTGTCCAAGATGCAGAAATGTGGGATGGAGTCTGGAGGACATCATTTTCTACCTAACAAGGCTGATGAGAGGAAAGACAGAATAGGTTGTAGAAGCTCAGGCATACAATGAGATGTCCTAAAGCTACCAACCTAATAGAATCATAGAATCATAGGATTGCTCAGGTTGGAAAAGACCTTCAAGATCATCAAGTCCAACCGCAACCTAACCATACTACCTTAACTCTAACAACCCTCTGCTAAATCATGTCCTCGAGCATCACATTCAAATGGATTTTAAACACATCCAGGGATGGTGACTCAACCACCTCCCAGTAAGGAAGAAATATGAAGGGTGATTGGATTATAATGCTTAAATACTTCAACAAAAAAACATTGCTAAGCAGGCTTCTTCTTATAGCAGAGACAGGTATGAAGAAGGTGGGAGTCTGGAAGCAGAAGCCAGAGAGAGTCATGTAAAAATCTAAGCACATGATTTCAGCTGTGGGCACAATTCACCTCCAGAACAAATTATCAAAAGAATGAGAGGATTCTCCCATTCTTTTCAAATCAAGATTGTCCTTTATTAAAAACAACAAAAAATCCAGAAAACACACACTACCAAACAATAGTTACTGGGAATTCTGAGCAAAACCACATAGTGATGAGTATACAAGAATCAGATGAAGTTTTCTAGAATTTCTTCTTGCCTTTGAAACTTTTGAATCTCTCCTATGAAGCTGCATGATGGCATCATCTCACGCTGCTCTGCCACTGTACTGATGTTCATGCAAAAGACTCACAAGTGTTGATTTAAAAATGTCAATAGTTGAAGAATCTACTGCTTTACTAAGGGGATTTGTTTCAGTAGCTACCTGTTCCCACCAAGAAATACTTGTGCTTTGCTGTCAGCCTGGATTGGCACTACTCTCACTGTACTGATGCCAGCAGTCTCTTCCCATGAGTACAAGCATGGCTATCACCATTCCTGTTTAAATTTGCTCTCGAATAAACTAACAGATTTATTCCACACAAATTTGAACTAAAATACCCTTTGGAAAATAGCTTCCATGAGGTATAGTAATGAAAGTACTGCTCTGTAGTACCTAGTCACACGATAAAAAGTGGCTTTAATTCTTTTCAGTGACATAAAAACAGTGGTTCATATCAACTGTTTCTCAGGGACATGTTGACAATCACTCTGCCATTGCTGAAATGCACTGCCCACCATCACATGTGCTCACACCTACCATTTGGTCTCCATAACCATTCAGCAAACATCCGTGAATGTCAATGGGTGCCATTTTGTCCACGTGGAGGAATTCAGTGACACCCCTTTGCTTCATACGCACTTCCATGTCCGATGCCATTCTGTCAGACTGCCCCTCTGCTGCCATCTGTCACACAGCAACAAAATATAATGGGATATTGGTGGGAAGGTTCAACCTCTACTGCCACACCACCAACATCCATCTCTGGTGCTATGGGCCAACATAATAAAATAGGAGGCATGACTTTCAGAGCTGCCCTTGTATAAAGGTAAGGAAATGGGACAGTTATGTATTAATTTAAATTGCACTGTTTGCAAACTAATTCGAGGCCCGATTCACCATTACGACATGCAGTACATAATTGCCTGTGTTACCAAACTCACATCTCTTATCATGATGAGAAAGTAAATAAGAGCTTCAAATGAGCAATGATGCCAGATCTGAAATTAAGCTCAGCGTTGGAAAACATTCAAGTTCTTTTCAGCCTCAACCAAACATTTTCCTCTAAAGATAATAACTTTCCCACCTGTCTGCAAATATTTGATTCAAAATAAATCTGGTACTTATGCTTTTGAAAAAGTTTATTTGTTTTCTTCGTGGAGGAGAAAAAAAAGAAAAAAAAACCTAAGAAAACAGGAAGAGAAACTTGAAAGTAGAGCAAATGATTGCTGCTTTTAAATGAGATGACTGTCCACAGTGGAGCACAGCTATCCCAATAAACAAAATAACTGGAAAGGATGGGGGGAGAGATCAATCAATAAGTGTAAACACTGTTTCTGCAGGAAATCTCAGCAGTGTGGTAGTCTCAGGTAGCACCACACCAGAAAGCAAAGTCATCCCATAAAATCTTTAACTGTCTCCTCCCACGTAATCATCTCAGCACTTCTGGGCAAGCCCATACTCCTTGCAGGTCAACATGCAAGGGAAGTAAAACATTTGTCTCAGAGCACCCGAAAAGGTCCCTGTGCCCTTCCTTCCTCTCAGAAGAGAGAGAGAGACAGATGTGAGAGAGGGATAGAGAAGAGAGAGGTAGATGTGGCATTGAGGGACAAGGTTGGTGGGCATGGCGGTGGTGGGTTGATGATTGGACTGGATGATCTTAGAGGTCTTTTCAAACCCTAACGATTCTAGGATTCTTTGACTTCTTTCCAAGTTCCTCCCCACAGGAGAGGCAGTGGTCCCACTGCTCACAGTGCGGGCAGCAAAGGCACCCTCCTGGAAAGGCCAGGGCCTGGTTCTGCCCTCAGCATCCACCCAGCCCTCTGCAGGGCAGCTCCACCCAGCTCACAGCCTGCTCCTTCTCCATAACACCCACATCTCCCACTTCCCCTGTGCTGGGACCAGGTGAGCTGGTGCTCCTTCACTTAGACTCTGCCTTAGCGCTGCTTCTCTCTGCCCAGGTTTCTTCCCTCCGGGAGGCTGGAAGCAGCCAAAAAATACTGCCTGAGCCAAACCAGACAGGTTACAGGCAGTCCTGACCCATGTTGTGATGGACTCTGGGCCAGCCCCTGCATCCTGTGCAAGAGGCTGAGGCCAGCCAGGGGACAGCTGGCATGCCAATCTACATGCAGCTGTGAGGGGCTGGGGCTACCCACACTGCCTTCACCTGGCAAAGAGCTGCAGATAGACAGCCTTCTCACGGCCTGCCCTCAGCTGGGGGATTTGCTGCAGCCTCCCAGATCACCCCACTGCACCAGAAGCAGGATATTTAAGGGTCCAGCTATGAGGAGGAGAGGAGATTGTGCTGAGGATTTACAGGTAACATGTCTATTATGCTTTAACAGTGTGAATGCAGAGAGAGGGCAGAATGGGGAGAGATGAGCAAAGGGTTAAAGGGCAATGAAGGCATGGAGCAAATTAACAACAGATTTATCTTCTCTGGAATGCATCCACTGCTCAGGTTAAATTCACACACTCCTGCATGGAGATATCTCATAAAATTCTACAGACTAAGGAAAGCCAGACTCGTATCTTCATCCTCAAATATATCATTTGTGGTTCTTAGAACTGAGCCAGTGGGAGAGTCAGATATGTGAGCTAAATCCTCTTTAATTTATTCAGCAACACATCTGTGTGAAATACAGTCCAATTACGGGCATTAGGTTACTTTGCCACGGCTGCAGACATTTGGCTTTTATTTCCAGCAGGCTCTAATTAAATTATCACAATGCAGGAGCAGATACTTTTCCTTTATACGTGACTGCAATTAAAGTCATGCAATCACAACATTTTTTAAAGTGACTCCAATCAATTGGTTACAGTAAAGAGCACCATGTAATGGAGCAGTGGCTCCGCTGCTAAGACTAAGAGAGGGTTTCTATTTCAATAATCTGGTTCCCTTTTATTTTGAGTTCTGCTCTTGGATAATTTATTTAAAGTTCATTATGTGTCTACAGCATATATCACTTGCACTCAGCTCAGGCTGCAGAAGTCCCATTACGGCCAATTACTCAGTGTGATAAAATCTGCCACAGCACAAACTGTTGCTTAATTAGATTTAAGTTTTGTCTACATTCTATTTGTAATTCTGACTGTGAAATAATAAGGCCAACAGCAAAGATTTGCTGTCTGCTCTCTCTGGTCACTGGCAACCTGTTATACTGGGTATAATCTTAGGGCAGGTCGGAAGGGAGACCCCTAGACTCACTGCTCTTCTTGCAGTGCTTGTCCCCACACCAGGTGTCCCTAACTGACCTGGAACCCAAACCCGGCCCTGTCAGATACCTCACCCATAATGCAGAGGACCATTGGGAGACTGTGGTGGTCCTCATGGATTGCAGCAGCTGAGTGCTGCTGCTGCCGCCATACTTTTTGATAGTTGTAGGTATTTGCCCTACAGCCCCTATAGGTTTGCTCCCATTGGATTTGTTGCAGCAGGACACTGGTAGTCAGGAAAAAATGCTGTTGACAAAATCATAGTCCTAAAAAAGCCATGAAGAAAGTGCAGGAAGCAGCACGCAGCCATGCCCTTCAGCTCGGTTAACAGGTGCACATTGTAAACACCATGCTGTGAGCAGGGCTGTGCTCCCAGTGCAGAAAGTATGCTGCTGTGGAACAGGGCCTTTGCTGTTTGGCTGGTTAAACATTAGCCATATGGGTGGCTTCAGGTTGGTTTGGGTACAACAGTGTAGCTGCATTTCTTCTGACCAGCCATCTTTCCACATCATCTTCTCTTTGCCCACATCCATGTGCATCTCTCTATATGGCATGAAATAGAGGTTCACAGACAGCACTGGCTTTTCTCAGGCAATCCTGTCCTTCTCACGCAGGGTGGGATGCTAGCCTGGAAAGCACTACTGTGTATATTGCTGTACTCCTGAATTCAAGCCACTGATTTATCCACACAGTAAGTGTTTCAAATACGTTTGAACTGTATGTTCCACACAAATTGGAGTTAAAATCCTGGAACCCGTCTTTGTGAGATCCCAAAAGTGACTGAGGGTGGGAGCTACATAAAGAAAATTTGAGGTGGAACAATGAATGGAAGTGATGATTCAGTAGGATTCTCTTTAACAGACCACAATAATTTGAGGATGGACACCACCCTGCAAGAGGTTGTCTACCTCAGGAAATAATTACATTTGAGATGTCCTCGATTTTTTTCCCATCAAAACAGCCATAAAAGAACACTGGCATCCACAAAACTGCTCTTACTGGGCTACACCTTGGCCTTATTTCCGATGAGCTTCAGTGGCCTCATATTTCCTACTGGAGATCCTATATACTTTGCTCAGATTTAGAGGAGGGTTAGATTTAGAGTTAGGGTAGCATGGTTAGGTTGCAGTTGGACTCGATGATCTTGAAGGTTTTCTCCAACCTGAGCAATTCTATGATTCCATGACTATCTTTAAGTCCATTGAATCATGGTCAAGTCCCAGAATATATCTCAAGAATGGCTGCTTTGCAAAGCTGGCCGCATTTATTCAGATGTTTCAGAGAACTCTGAAGGCCACTGTCTAAAAGAAAAACACTGTTTAATTTTTTTTAAGGAATAGACATTCACATAGCAGCTAATGGAAAATCTAGAAATAGCCTGTTTCTTTGCAACATTAATTTTGTTAATGAACTAAAAAAAATTAAATATTCGTGTATCAGGTTTTTTTTTTTTCAAGAAGCAGGAATAAAAATGCTACCCAACTCCAGTGTTAAAAAGAATATGCAAACATTTCAACATCTGCTCTGTTTTCCAGTTAATTAGCAATGATGTGAATAGCTTTTATGTAGCAGCAACATTCTGGACATTCCTCTCTGTGCCTTTGGTCAGTGGCACAACACAACCAATCTGTCTTTCCGCTGCACGTGAGCCCTGATGAGAGCAGAAGGTGACCTCTATGTACTGGGGGACACACATCACCCACTGCGGTGCTGGGAGTCCCTTACATTCTGCTTGTGGAGACCCACCCCCCTGAAAATATATATGTGGGAATACAATTTTTACTGCATCTGTATGTATATGAACAAAAGGCCTGTAGATCAGGATTAATTCTCACCAAAGCAGCAAGGCCTTTTCTTATTAATAAAGGCACTTTAACAGAGGCAGTGGTGGGAACTTGAAGTAAGACCTGACTATTGATTGTTTTTAACAGGCTAGTACAGGGTCTTTTCTGTCAGAAAACACTAAGTATTTCTCTCTTCCTTAAGCATTAAGGAAGAAACATGAACGCAACTAGTGGTGATTTAGCCAACCCCACGACCTGGCAAGACATCGGAGGTCATTTTCCCAACTGCACCGATGTAGAAGTCAGTCTGAAGACATTATATCTCCCTGTTATGTACAGCCTCATCTTTCTGGTGGGCTTCCCAGGAAACGTCATTGCAATCTGTGTTTACAGCTTCAAGATGAGGCCTTGGAAGAGCAGCACCATCATCATGCTGAACCTGGCGCTCACAGACCTGCTCTACCTCACTAGTCTTCCCTTCCTGATACACTACTATGCCAGCGGGGAGCACTGGATCTTTGGAGGATTCCTGTGCAAGTTCATTCGTTTTTGCTTCCACTTCAACTTGTACAGCAGCATCCTCTTCCTCACTTGCTTCAGTGCCTTCCGCTACATGGTGATTGTCCACCCTATGAAGTTTTTCCATGTCCAAAGGAAGCGGTGGACAGCAGTGTCTTGTGCAGCCATTTGGGTGATCTCCCTGGCAGCTGTGAGTCCCATCAACTTCTTGATCTCCTCAAAAGAGGAGCAAAACAGATCTTTATGCCTTGACTTCACCAGCTCTGAAAACCTGGGTACAATCAGGTGGTATAACTGGCTGCTCACCAGCCTGGCCTTCTTCTTGCCCCTGGTGACAGTAACTCTGTGCTATGCACTTATCATTTGTGCCTTGGCCACTGGGCCCCAGACACGGGCTAGCTACAAACAGAAGGCTCGCAGGCTTGCCATCATCCTCTTGGTGGTCTTCTATGTATGCTTCCTCCCCTTCCACGTTTTTCGGATAGCTCGGATAGAACTGCAGTTGTGTCCCATCAGCTGTCATGTTGAGAAACAGATTCATGCCGTCTATATCATTTCTCGGCCTCTGGCTGCGCTCAACACCTGTGGTAACCTTCTGCTGTACGTTGTGATGGGAGATAACTTCCAGCAGGCCATCCTCTCGCTCTCATGGTGCAAGTGGAGCAAATGCATCCAGCCTCCTGGGAGCAGTAATTATGTAAACAAGTCAGAAATCACCTTAAGGATATAGAAGAGTCCCTTGAAGAAAATTCCAGCAAACCTGGGATTGCTTTCTTGCCACACAGGCAGGTGTATGGATATGGCAGTGAGAACTGCTCTTGGATTCTCACTCTCTCTGTAGTAGAGTGCTTGTCCAAAAAGCCATCTCAGGAGCAGGCTTGTACATACATACCTCTCTTAGCAACCAAAAAATAAAATAAAATAAAATAAAATAAAATAAAATAAAATAAAGGAATGAAGAGAAAAAATTGTAAACCTCCTCGAAGGCAGAATTTTAACTTACCCAATCAGACTCTTTCCAAAGATATTTGGGAAATGCTGGATTCTTTTCCTTCAGTCTTGGAGGCCGGCTATAGAAACACAGGGAGGTTGTGAATGCCCCATTCCTGAAGGCATTCAAGGCCAGGCTGGATGTGGCTCTGGGCAGCCTGGTCTAGTGCCTGGTGACCCTGCACATAGCAGGGAGGTTGAAACTCGATGATCACTGTGGTTCTTTTCAACCCAGGCCATTCTATGATTCTATGACTCTATGAAATTAGATGGGCCTGATGAACTTCACCATAGGATACTGAAGAACCAGATCACAGAATCTCAGAGCTGGCCCAGGGAAAGATGAGAGAGAAGTACCAAAGGAAGAGAATGTGGTGAATAAAGGGAGATACGTGCAAGAAGGTACATGTTTAAAAAAAAAAAAAAAAAAAAAAAGGAGGAACAAGGAATTAAAAAAAGAGTTTTGTTAATATCCATCTCAGAAAAGTACTGGAACAAATGATCAGATGCTAAATCTACATGGAATGAGTACAGGTGAGTACCAGGCACTTTATCAGGGTTTATTGGGTATGTACAATCCCATATTAATCTGATTTTCTGCTGCAACACATTAGCAAGTCTATACGTGAGGGAAAAGAAGCACGTGTCATAAAGCTTGACTCCTGAAATAATTTTTACTCTGAGATGATTCTTTTAAGTATAAACTAAAGAAACTGTCTAGATGAAACCAGTAGCTAAAGTAACCCCACTGGTTACAGAGCTATGTTCAGAACAGCCATATCAGTGATTTTCTGTCAAAGTAGAGGGAGCTATGCAGTGGGGATTTGACCGATCTGTCCTGGATTTGGGGATAGTTGGTGTTTTCATTAACAAATTGGATGATGAAATGAAGTCTGGTTATTGTATTTGCAGATGACACGAAGCTGAGAGGACAAAATTACATTGACAAATTGCAACCGTGTTCTGAAAAACCACAGGGTGCTATTAGGCAGTGACAGGTGCAAAGTACTGAGTTTAAGTAGAAATAATGAACTGTACCAACACAAAAGGAAAAATAAAAGCCAAGGAAGAAGTGATGAGTGGAGCGTGGTAAGAGTATTCTCAAGGGAATGACCTAAGGGAAAAGGACCTGGACAGAAAAAAAATGGCCCAAAAGTACATCAAGGGGGGACATCAGGAAGAGCTTTCTATTGTGGAGGTAATGATGCACTGGACAAGAGGAGCCCATGCCACTGAGTGTCACCAGGAGCAGATATCAAGCCATTTGACAAGAGGGATACAAGGCCACCCGATCTCTGGAGATCCATTTTGGCCACCGGGCTCTGCAATTAGGTGTGCACTGCTGGTAACATCAGTGGCAGTGAAAGAAGTAGTGCCCAGGGATATCCCTGGGGCTGGAGGCTGTCCCACCATCCTGCCACAGCACTGTGGCACCTGGGGCATGTAGAGGGCCAGTAGCAGACACCTGCTTCTTGACAACAGCTGGCACCCACTGCGGATTAGTGGTACCACTCTGAAGATATTTGGGAAATGCAAGATTCCCTTGTTTTGGGGCTTCATGGTTGATTACAGAACAGATGGTGCTGCACAAGTACCGTGTGTGTGACGTTCCAGTGTTTTTACATGCCTTGTGTTGCCACTAGATGGTGATCATTCATGCTCAAGCAGCTTGGTTTCACATATGCACGTTTGATCCACGTCCAGAACTTAAACAAATACGCAAGATGATTCGCAGGAGATAAGTCTTGTCTGACATCATAAATTCATTACATGTTAACTTTCCAATGTGGAAAAAAAAAAAGCACAAACACGCAGTGTGTATTCTCTTTCTCTTCTGTGAAACTGAAAGCACAAGATGTGTCTCCTACTGCTTATACATACAGACCCAAAGCCTCTGCGTTGGTTAAAAATGTCTTTTTTTCCTTTCTCAGAGCAAGGACCATCATTACATTTTAAATCCTTTTTCTCAGAATCTCTTCTTTCTCAAGCCCAAGCTGAGCTTATCATACGTGAACAGAAGTACAGCCACACATACAACATAAAACGAAGGAACTATACCTAAAAAGTGTGTAATGGAAGTGTTCAAGTCTTTCCATCTCTGATAGCAGCAAGAGTGACAGTCTCACAGTTTCAGTGACTTGGAAAGGGACCTTTCCACCTCCTCTTCTCCTCCCTTTAACTTAGCCGTAGTTTGGTTGCCTTCTTTCTGTCTCACCTGCTTGCCTGCTGTTTCTCTTCACTCAGTTTGATCTGAACTGCCTGTTTACAAAGTGCTGAACCACAGAATAACAGAATATCTTGGGTTGGAAGGGACCTACAACAATCATGGTGTCCAACTCCAGACTCCACACAGGATGACCCACATTCAAACCCCATATCTGAGAGCACTGTCCAAATGCGCCGTGAACTTTGGCATCTCAACACCATGACCACTGCCCTGGGCAGCCTGTTCCATGCTCACCACCCTCTGGTGAAGAGTTTTCCTGATATCCAACCTGAATCTCTCCTGTATTTAGGGAACACTCCCGGGAGCCGTGGTTCACTGGTGGGATGGCAGTCTCCATCAGAAAGGCAGTCATTTTTTTTCTGTTAATGTGGCTGAATCTGAAGGACGAAAGCTCAGCCCTACTGCAGGCATTTTTAAAGGATGTAAGGTCTGCTCAGGTGCCCTGTGGGACCGGGAGATCATAATCTCATGTGACTCATTCCTTCTGCTTACTATGAAGGGTGAGATTTGATAGCTTCTATTTTTAGCAGCTGTAAGCTTACTGCTGAAACAAGGACAAGTGTTTCAATTGCAGTAAACAGGAAACACTATCCGAGCTCTGCATACAGTATGACAACAAAGCTAAGTAAATTACTATGATATTGCAGGCTGATTCACAAAGTAGTTATGCTCCACTAACCAGGTTTCTGTTAGAAGTTTGTCTGCAAAGACAGTCATGTCAACTCCAGCGCATGCCAACCATCTGCTCTCTGCCTGAGACTGCGTAGAGTCCAAATAAGAAACTTTGCAAGGTAAACTGGGTTCACACCTCTTAGGGAGATGTCAGTTCTGATGATAGTAATGAAGAGATTGTGGAATTGCTGACTGCTTTCATAGACACGTCGAACCTTACTCTTCACAGTGACACGTAGTGTCAGAGACTGCAGCAGAGTTATTTTTTACCATTACTTGTCAGGAAAGGCAATCAGCAATTTTTACCTTTTCTGCCAACATTGTGTGTTCCCCTTAGAAATGAAAGCAAAACTCAACTCATACTCAGACCTCCCAGAAGAAAATATTAACTGCAACGGCATAGAATCATAGAACCATTTGAGTTGGGAGGCACCCTTAAAGGTAATCTACTTCAACCACCCTGCACTGAAATCAGGTTGCTCAGAGCCCCATCCATCCTGATCTTGAATGTCTCTAGGGATGGGGCTTCCACTACCTCTCCGGACAACCTCTCCTCTTTTATTGAAACCATTTTCCTTGTTCTATCGTAACAGACTCTGCAAAAGAGTTTTTTTCTTATAGCCACTGCTCTCAGGTCTTCCTGGACGCTCCTCTTCTTGAGGCTGAACAGCCTCAGCTCTCTCAGCCTGTTCTTGTAGAAGAGGTGTTCCATCCCTTGGATCATTTTTGTGGCCATCCTCTGGAGGCGCTCCAACAGGTCCATTTCTCTACTGTTCTGAGGACTCCACATCTGGACACGTACTCCAGGTGAGGCCTCACCAGTGCAGAGCAGAGGGGTGGGATCACCTCCTTTGCCCTGCTGACAACGCTGCTATTGATGCAGCCCAGGATAGTGTTGGCTTTCTGGGCTGTGAGGGCACATTGCTGGCTCATGTTCAGCTTACCATCCCTCAGTGCCCCCAACTCCCTTTTGACAGGGCTGTGCTCTATCCTTATATCCCTCAGCTTGTACTGATAGCAGGAGTTCCAATGACCCAGGTGCAAGACCTTGCACTTGGATTTGTTGAATCTCATGAGGTTCTCCTAGGCCCACTGTTTGAGCGTTTATAGGTCTCTCTGAACGGCATCCCATCCCTCAGGTGTGTTGACCGCACCCAACAGCTTTGTGTCATCTACAATCTTGCTGAGGGTGCACTCAATCCCACTGTGGATGTCATTGATGAAGATGTTAAAGAGCGTCTGTTCCAATACTGACTCCCAAGGGAAACCACTAATCATGTTCTGCACAACAAAAACAAGACAGTATCTTACAAAATCTGTCCTTGTCCTAATCCAGCTGCCTTTCAAACAATTCCAGTGCTCTCAGTCTGACTGAATGCTTCTAAGGAGCCTAAACTGCACGTATAATGAAAATGAATACCGTGGTTAACATCTAATAGAGTGAAAGCTTGGCAGTGGTTGACTATTGAAAGTTCTGTGTTGGATCCTGATCTGAGACAAAGCCACAGTTTCATTCAGATGTAACTGCGTGTGCAGTTGGGCTGCTGTGGCATTAGCTGTGCAGTTTAACTCCTCAGCAGAGATCCACCACGTGAAGGAAGGACAGTGCCAGCCTCACCATGGAGTCATTTAGACCCCAGGCAGATGTTGTCATTTTGCTGCGAGGATAAACATGGGATGGCTGCTCCCCTCTGTCACTCTTCTGTCATCTGCAAATGCAGGTTGAATGATCCTAAACTCTAAAACAACAAACAAGCGATGAACACATTGCTATTCAACTGCATCAAGCCCCGAAATGTATTCACCTTTCCCTGCCAGAACAAAATGAGATGAGATTTTAAAAAATACTTATTCTGTTCCTTTACCGTTCCCTTATGTTTTGTGAAAGTAGAGGCATTGGTGGCGTCAGACGATGCCACTTTAACAGAAAAGCCACAAATTATGTCCTGGGGGGAAAGAAGTGTGCCCTGAAGAAGGTGTATTTCAAGGCTTGTTTTCAGGCTCATAACTGGAAGAGAGCAGTGCTTTTAACTGATGTGTCTTGCAGCCTCGGTGCTTGGGACGCCTGAGTGCTGCAGTGGAGCACAGAGACAGTGAGATGATTTCTAACACGGGAGAGAAAATACATTCCTGCTTTGAGTCAGGGCTGTACTCTGGGACCCAGAGGGAGAAGGGGCAAAGTCAGTAAACACTGAGCTGAGTCTCTTTCCAAAACAAAATTTAAAACTCAAACACTGACTCCTCAAAAACACACAGAGGGAACATGGTTTTTCTGGGTTGCTGCGGGAAAGTATAATGCAGAGTGTGTTTGATTCATCACCTCTGGAATCTTGAAAGGCATTTGATCTAAAGGGTATTTTATCTCCTAAGATCTCCCCTCAGTTCCTTTGCTCTCCCACAGTGGATGATATCACTGATATCTAAACCAAGAGAGAGGTGGTTGCCTGGAAGCTACAGTCACAGTGACACCCGGCTCTTGTAAGGAAAACAGATCTTTGAGGTGCTTTTCTATACTTATGCTTTTTCTGTGATCAAATTATGTCATGGATTTACTTTAAGTTTGTAAAATAGTAACGGAATATAAGGCGAAGAAGAAAGAAATGCAGTGCTGGGAGCAGGCAGCCAATGCTGTACTGAATCCTAATGAAACAAGGTAGAAAGTACCAGCTCCCAGAGACACGTGTTTCTTCATATCTTTTCATTAAGCACACCTGTGTTTCCAGCACTCTCCCTTGTCAGCAAGGTGAGCAAACCTGCTGTCAGGTTGCTCTGACCTTCCCTCTCCCTTCGCCACCTGCTCCTCAGGAGCCATCAGCTCTCTGGGAGAAGTATTAGAAAATTCCTCTATGCCTTCTGCTAAAATTGTGGTTTGGGTTGCCCTGACCAGCAGCTGGCAGTCTCCCAGGCCACTTTCAAGACAATTCCCTGGCATCTGAGCCAGGCACGAAGGAGACGGTTTGGCACAGAACAGAGGAGCATTAAGAGTGGATTTACTTCAGCCCAGAATGATCCCAGATGGGCTATTTTCAACTGAATGAACCAGGCTTGTCCGTTTGTTTGTGATCTCAGAAGCAGTGAAGGAGACCTGGCAGAAAAAGAGATACAAACATACTGTGAGACAACTTAAAGCGGTATATCCCTTTGAAAGCTCCTATTTCCTCTCGGTTCATGAGGCTTTTTAGCAACAGGAAGTTATCTGAGCAGACAAGGCAGCAGCCCCTGCCCACAGGAGTGTTCTCACCTCTACCTTTCTGTGGGTAAATTGCACGGCCATTCTTGCTCATCACTCCCTCTTAACAGGTGATGGAGCTGAGGCACAGTGCAGATAAGTGACTTGCCTTTGGTCACAAAGCAGATGAGCAGCACGAGAAGATCATTTCCTAGCCCCGGGCTTTTCAGAGTGCATTAAAGGTTTAAGGCAAGGTTTTCAAGGGAGTCTTGATTGCTCTGCAGTGGTATGTCAGCAACCAAGGCCAAGTTAGAGCAGAGCTCAGCCAACGTGCACTCCCAGCACTGCACTCTGCACCTTTATAGCTGACAAACATCAGTGGAAATCGTCTGTACCAGAACAAAATCATAGAATCATAGAATCATAGAATGGCCTGGGTTGAAAGGGACCACAATGGTCATCGAGTTTCAACTCTCCTGCTATGTGCAGGGTTGCCA
>PPHD01009889.1:0-20179 GCA_002909625.1 Bambusicola thoracicus | reverse complement strand
AAAAAAAAAAAAAAAAGATGTGCAAAACCAAAAGGAAATATTTATCTCAATGAGCCTGGCAGCTGTGCTTCAAGGTACAAATGGAAAGAAAAAAAATAAAAAATTAATTTTGAACATTTGAAATCATTTCAGCTTCCACTATCAGGTATTCATACTTCAAGGATTATAGAATCATAGAGTCCTTAGGGTTGGTAAAGATCACTGGGATAGTCAAGTTCAATCATCAATCCATAACCCACTAACCCATGTCCCTCAGTGTCACATATACCCTTTTCTTGAAAACCCCCGGAGACAGTGACTCCAACACCTCCCTGGGCAAGAAAATATATAGATAAGAAGACACATTTATGACAACATATGGCTTAATATTACATGAATATGATAAAATCCATTAAACAGTTCATTTCTGCCTTAATGGTCATGCTTTCTTTCATAAGACAGAAGTAAATAAAGTTTCTAGAAGAACATCTGAAAGGGATTATCATATTTCAATGACTTTAACATGAAGCTGTTAAAATCATCAGCCTATGCAAGACTGAGAAATGCTTAAATCAGGACAGCCATAAAGTTACTGAACAATATATTATGAGCTCCAAAATAAACTGCCTAGTTGATTCCCAGAACAAAACTAGAGAAAAGCATCTCAGCTTCACCCAGAATAGTAAGGCAAGGAGGCCTTGAGATATGATCCCACAAGTAAGAAACATCTGAAAGTTGTGAAATTAAGCACTTTGTGTTCCTCTAGAAATATATGAGAATACATAAACTTCATTTTGCACATTCCAAACTATTCAAGATATGAACAAAATGATAACGAAGGAAGCAATGTTTAATTTTTCAAGTTAGAAAGTAACAGCTGCAGTCTCAAGTAAATGAGATAAATTACTGATAATTTGAATTACTGATAAATTGTTGATATGATGAAATTGTAGTATCTGGTGTTCTACTGGTGGTAGAAGTTATCAAACATTTAAAGAGTATTAGTGTCACACCCTTCACAATCATCATGTTCACTTAATGTGGCATTTAAGACAGTAAGGAACCAAAAAACACAGAAAACAATGTGCCAGTTTTGGATAAAGCAGATATATATATATATTTTTTTTTTTCATGAAGTCATGCTTTTCATTTGTTTTGAAGTGAGATGGACTCTAATAATAATCATTTACTTCCAAATGGTTTTCATCAAGGTTTATGAACTGCTTTAATATTAATTTACAGGCCAAAATTAGACCTCAAGGATCAAAGAAATTCAATTTTTGCAGCTTCTTTCTCCCCTCCAACATTTTTAGAACATTGAAAAGCAAATTCCTTTAACCTTATTCTTCTCAGGTTATTTCCCTGTTAGAAATATCTAGTTTTCACAGATCAAAACCCAAGAAAAAAACAATGAAAAAGCATTATTTATCACAAACTGTCAGAGAGAGTTCGTTTTAGGATTTAGTAGGGTGATTTTAATTATTATTATGGAGTTATCACAAAAATTTACATTCATATGAATTTTTCAAGGTAAATAAATGAATGCATCTATAAATAAATGAAGCTTTTCTCGTCCCTGAGCAATACTCATTCAAAATTCTGCTTACAGTGTCTTTTAATTTAAATATTTTTTGGAGCCTGACTCTTTGCTCTTGCATTCACAATAACAGTTTACCATAGCGCCTATTGGTTTCATCTGCTCTGTACTTGGATTTCCACTTTTTCAGGATCTGGAAAACAAAATGATGTCTTCTCTCTTGGTGAAATGAGTTCTGGAAGACAATGGTTTGAAGCCCAGAGATTTTCATTGTGAATCTGTTTCTGCTGACTGCTTGTCTGAAGTCTGTATTAATCTCCTTCAACACTGAAAAGCTTAACCAGAAATCTAATTTGAGGTCTTTTTAACCGGAGATTTTGAAAGGAATACCATTTAGTTGCATGAGAATCTTCAGATGAGTCTATCACGTTGCACTGTGTTGATTTACTGCTGCACTGCACTTTGAATTGGTGTTTGAATTTGAAATGTGTTGCTTCTCTGTTTACAAATGGTCTCTATAACAACCAGGGGTTTATCAGCGCAGGGCAGGGTTTGCACAAGTCTCGATGATCCAAATACAACTACTTCTCTCTACCAAAAAAAACAGGGAAGTTCATCACTCACAATGGTTCTATTCGTCCTTGAGAAGTCATATTTTTCTCAACCACTTGAAAGAACAATTGCCTTACTATTTGCAAGCCACCTGCAATGTGGGAGCTGCCCAGAAAAAATCCTGTGTTGTGTTTTTTTTTTTTTTTGGTTTTTTTTTTTTTTTTTTTTTTTTTTGAGCTGTAGATAGCTTTGTTAATCCAGATTTTGATACTCAGATGGTTGGTGCTTTGTATGCAGAAGTTTGGTGACCTTGGTGAAAAGCACTTGAAAGCTACTTAATGATCAAATATATCTCGGCAGCTTTTACATTGAGCAGAGCCTAGATTTGGTCTTAATGTGTCATGAAGTCCAATTCCACTTGGTTCAATCTGGTGTAATTTGCAGCAATCAAGACTTGCCCTACAAACTATGAAATCCAATGTTTATAGGATACAGCATTGTATTTCCCACCAAGTAAGGAAGGTGTACTTTTAGGAAATGGCATGCCATTCTCTTGTGAAGAGTTTTAATCACAGTTGAGTGCCTAAGAAGAAAAAAATGCATCTTCAGAAAGTCCCTGGAAAAGAGATTTTGTGATTAAACTAAATTGTGGAGTCAGTGAATTGCACTGTTGGAACTAGACATAACTTTTTTTTTTTTTTTTTTTTTGTGAACCTTAAACATGTTTCTGAGTAAAAGCTTACTTGATCATCACAGTGATTCCACTGAAGATGTTTTCAGGTTTCGGACAAGCAAAACCATTGTGTGGTGTAGCCCTCATCAGTAACAGAGCACTCCGATCATAAAGTAACCTACCCACAACTGAAACACCCACAGTAAATTATTCAGTAATCAGAGGTTTTAAAGCTTCCTTAAAGTTTATAAAGCACCCTGGAAGGAGATACGTGATGTTTCAGATTTGTTCCTATTGCAATGTTGTGTTCAGCGAGAGGCACACTGGGTGTTTGTGGCATTTTGTACAAATTTGTTCTCTTCCTTCAGGTGGGAACTGTCCAATTGTAAATAGTTTAGATGATAAATGTACAGTTTGGAGTAGCATTTTTGCCGGCCAAGTATAAGGTGGAAATTGAGACTAAAAAGATCTTCTTTCCCTTTACTGACTACAGAGGGAACATAGAAAAGCTGTCTTGTAGATAAACTGACTGCAGAGAAAGAAGAATTTCTTTTATGTTTTCTTTTCTTTACATGCATTAGTTGCTTATCACAGTCAATCCCTTGTACTTCCATGACAATGCTCAGAGATGTGAAATATAAATAAAGAAATAAAGATAAAATAACAATGTGGAAATGGAGAAGACATGATCCAGTACTACTTTCCATTGGCATACTGCTTTATGACACTGCTGGTACAGTGGCTGTAGTCTATCATTCACGCTGTAGAAATGTTACTTTTATTATTATACTGCTGACTTTTTTTCAACTCAGAGAATTCCTATCTAAGCTGACAGTATTTCATGTAAAGAAAAAAATATCCAAAGTTTCACTGACTGCAAAGATTTTACAAATGACAGCAAGAACTGATCCAAGGACTCAAAGGTGTAGCTAATTTTGGGCATGATTTTTGACAACTCAGGAAGCAACCTGTCCAAGAGTCTGTCAGTAAGGGAAGGTGCCACTGGTCCTTTTTCCTGGGGGGTTTCCTTCCCATGGGTGAGACAGGAGCTGAGCTCTACCATCAGACTCCAGCTCTTTTTTAAACTATTAGAATGTGACAGCTTGGTGTCCCCTCCATCACCTTATGGGAAGGTGAGCAGCTGTCAGGTCATGACTTAAGTTACTTTTGAGCCTCACAGCTGATTAGGAAGAAACACTGTGAAATCATTTTGGTCTCTTTTTAAAAGTATTTCTGGTGTTCAGTATTTTGATTCACTTTCTTCTCTGAGGTGAGTATAATCCTCTTCACCTCATTACCCTCTCAGTTTTTAGACATGAAACACATTCAGGTACAGTGTGGAACTCCATTTTTCACACATTTAATGATTTTAGCGAATACATTTCACACATCCCTGAAGAATTAAGACACAAAAACTAACCAGAGATTGAGCTGAAGTCCTCTTAGGTGCATCATTCATCATCAAAGTTGAACTGACTAAAAATTGAGAACTTTCAATCTAGGATCGGAATACAAAATTGCAGGTGTGTTGTTATTTTTTTTTTCCCAGCAAACACAGCAATTTCAGAAAGCTGAGCTAGAAATCTTCCTGTGCCATTAGCAAAGATGCATACTGCTGTCTTACACAAAAAATTCAGCAATATAAGCATGCCATTAACTTGGATGGATGAATGAATTAAGCTATCACTAGAGGCGTCCAAACATTTGGAGGTCTTAAAAATAACGACGTATTTAAAGCATGTTACATTATGTGCTTCAGAACATTAGAACAACGTTGTTTTACGCTGTGACATGCAATCTGTCAAGTCAAAGGTTTTCTTTCTGACATATCGTTTGCACATTGTGACTTATTTTAGTATACTATGCTGTTAAGAGAAGAGGGAAAATATCTAAAATATTCTTGCTTTCCTACTCCTCCCGCTACAAAAACCCGAGTTAGTTGTCAAAAAGTGAGAGTTGGGAGGTTTGTCTATTTTAAATAAGTCAGTTTTAAAATGTTCTTGCTAAGGAGATGTGCATGGTTTGTCAGCCGTAGCTGCTGCAGCTTGAGTAATAGTGGGCAGTTTTGACACAATCTGTACAGTTTTGCTATAATTAGAGAAAGACACATAGAACATCCTTCAGAGCAGAAAATGATTGGTGAAATACATGATTTCCTGACAAGCTTTAAAGATCTCGTGTTGTCCTCTGCTAACATCTATTCTGTCTGTCACATAACCTCGCTGTAATGGCCATAAGAGCACGTCTGAAAATGACCCTTCAGTGCATTCCTTCATGACAGAATACATTATGGTCAAATTCATTGTCGTTTATGAGTAAGGAAACCATTAAAAGCATGAATTTAGGCAGAATCACAAAGGAGCATTGCAAAGCTATTTGGATAAGAACTTCTTTCTGGTTTAGGATCAAAAAGTGTCTATGGCACTGGAATGTTTCAGTTTCCCTAGTCATTAATGAACTGTGTTGCTTTTGCCACTTCACACTGCCAGCCATGGGAAAATGAAGCAAGCTCCGATTTTCAGAAGCGAAGTCAAGGAATACACTGCAAAAACCTGGAAGGCTCTGTAGGAGATTTCCATGTCAGGAATATTGGGCAGTTTTGCTCTACAACACTGGTGAGCCACTGAGCAATGTTTGTTCAACATACAAAATTCCAAAATGGTGCTTTTTTTTTCCAGCCTACCTTTATGGATTTATGGACATAAGCATTCAAATGACTTCAGTTAATGGATTGCCTTCCCTCATCTGGGCCACAACAAATGCTGGTAACCTTAACCCTCTCTCAAATGGGAAGGAACACATAGTGGCTGGATCTGCCCTCAGGCTCTGTAACAACAAATCTGTGGTTACATGAGCCCTTTCTCTAGTAACTAGTGTGCTGTCCAGGAGCAACATTTATGATGCTCTTACAAACACATTACGCATCATGGCTAAAGTCAATCAATACCTCTTTCTGTGACTTCTGCCTCTTGAGACAGTATAACTCATTGCCAGGTCTTGGGTGGATCAGCAGCCTGGCACTTTTCTACTACAACAAACTGCCACTAATCAGAGGCTTTTTCACAGTGAGTATCTTATTTTTATAAAGAGATTTTTTTTTTTTCATTGTACAGATTACAGAGATGACAAAACCAGGTTCATCTCCTGTAAACAAAGAAACAAATAAACAAAGAAATAAGCCTTTTTTATCTCAAAGGTAAAGGTTAGCAAGTTAAGAAAAAAGAACAGGGATGAAAAATTGGCAGTTGAGAAAGAGCAAATAAATTGTAGATGATTGTATTTCCTTCCTTAAGTGAGTATAAAAAACAGATGTTAAATAAAGCAGGATTATCAGTCTCTGTTTAGTTGGGAAAATAACACAGTGGAAAATAAGTGAAGTAAATTAGACATAAGTAAGCAGTGCTGTTACACTTCTGGGGTCTTTTCTGCATGTTTCCATTTTAGGCCAAGTGCCTTATAGAGTCATGGGTCTCTTTTGCAAGTCAGGTCATTGTGGAACATCATCAACACGATGAACATGACCACAATCACGTTCAGTATATAGCTATGTATAAAGATGACAAAATTAGTACACCTCCAGACCTGGGCAACTTCAATAAGACAAACTAATACAATGGTTTAAGATGTGGAAACTCTTCATAAAAATATAGTTGACCAGAACATTGGCACTGTCTCTCTCTGTTCTTGTCCAATCCCTTCCATATATGCTATCTTCAGTTTTCTGTCTTCACTTAATGCCTTTTAGTGGTTTCAGAGAAAGAGATATCCTTAGTGCTGTGAGAAAATATTAGCCAGAAAACTTCCTTTATTCTTGTGTCTTTCTGGGATTTAATGTAATAACATTCATAAGCATTTTTGCCTTGCGTGGTTGGGGATGTCACTTACGTAAGGTAAAACAAGACCAAAAAACATTGCTAGTTATCACACATAGCAAACTTCATGGCTGTGTGTTTGCTTTCTCAGTGCATCTCAACTTAAAAAAAAACAACAAAGGCATGTAAGCTCAGTGTTTATGAATAATTGCAGGCGTTGAGTTGCCCTTGAGTAGCCTTGACTTCTGTGACTCAAGGCAACAATCACAGGTGGCAGGGAATTAGGTTCACAATAAGGACCTGCTTTGTCAGAGGAACTTGTATTTTTTTCTTTTTGCTTTTTTTAGAGCTATTGTTATTCCCATTTTGAACGGCTGCAGCCCAGCCATTGCCTGTTAGGAGAATAAGTAGAAAGTATGTGAGACTTTGGAGGACATGGTTTAGTGGACATGGTGGGGATGGGTTAGAACTGTACTTGGTGATCTTAGAGGTCTTTCCCAACCTTCATGATTCTATGATTCTGTGACTCTACTTTTGTCACCTACTATAAAGAGAACAAAGCACAGAGGCAGACAATTAGGTGCCACCACTGCAAGTGACAATGACAAAATAATGTTTCTTCTGAACTGATGTGTTAATAGAAAGCTTTCAAAACAAAGCTTTGGAAAGGCTCCTGGAATGCAAACATAAATAGTTTATGACCTTTCAAGTGCTATGGATATGATTCTTGCTCTTTAAAATAGGACTGTGTTTATGGCTGCATATTTTCAGATCACTTATCTTACAAGTGCTTTAAATGGTCACAGCACTTTGTCCCCTTCTGTTATGCAGAGGACAATGTATTCAATTTATTAATCTTTCATTCAGACTCTGATGGGGACATTTATATCAGCAGATAAGGGTGCTTGATGCTTCATATATCTGCACAGAGAGCTGGCCCACGTCTTATTCAATGGGATTCTGGGGGTGAAGTTAACAACAGGCATGGGGCAACAAAGCAAAAAGATGACAAGGTGCTGGGATAAAATGTGCTTTCTCCATGTTTGATTAATGTGTTTTGGCTCTGTCTGCCTCCTGCAGCAAAAAAACCTCTTCCTATTGCACTCCTGTGTCTAGAAGGGAGCTGCGAAAGTGGGTGGGCGATAACAGCCATCCCATCTCTTTTTGAGAAAGCTTTTATGACATGTGGGCTCTGCACAAGCATCTCTCTCAGTTTGTTCTCTGCTTTTTACTCAGCTACCACCTGAGCACTACAAACAGCCACTCAGGTCCTTCTCAAAGAGTGTTTGGCACGAAGCTTTTCTCGGAGTCCAGCTGTACTTGACTTTTTACCAAATCATTGCATATTTTTGGATGGGAGAGACCTCTGAAAGTCTGTAGTCCTTCTTTTCGTGAAAGTGAATAAGTCAAACATATTGTGATAAAATGATTTAAGTATGGATCCCTTTCCTTGTAGAGCAGGGTTGCGCTCTAGCTATTTCAGTGATAAACATGTAAACATTTAACACTTCTCTCTGGCCACTTTAGGGTAAGGTTGGCAAGTCACTATTGGTATCACTTTAATTTTTTCCATTTTCTCTTATCAACAATTCTTCTCCTCCCAGAAGCTTCAACTCTATGGGTAAGTTCTGTGAGAGGACAGTAACTCAGCACTGAAAATACAACAAGTAAGACGAACTCCCTCCTTAAGTATGTTCAAAGATGTATTAAAGTTAGTTTTAGGGTTCCTACTTCAAAATAGAACGTAACATCCCCTGCTCAAAAAGGGGAATTGGACACAGATAAACTTTGAGGTCCCTCCCAAGCCAATCCACTCTATGATTCTTGTGATTCCCATAGGGCCTATCCCTCACATTTTTCCACTGTCACGGTATCCACAAGCTGGGCCTGTTTCTTGGGGTAGCAACTGATTTTGCAGGCAGCAGGTCCAGCTTCTCCAACAGGCTGAGTAAAATCCTACATTGGATGGATGGATAGATGGATGGATGGATGGATGGATGGATGGATGGATGGATGGATGGATGGATGGATGGGTTGGTGGGTGGATGAAAGAGGCAAGTGAAGTGAAATCATGATCAAGTGGTTTGAATAAGCCAGTAGCGTTTAACTGAAAGGTGCCCTCCTTAATCTCACTCAGGTATATTTCGCTAAACATTTATATTAATTTTATCTACAGTAAGTGAAGATAAAAATGTATTCCTTTCTGTATAAGAATTTTACTTATTTTTAAGACTTATTCTGCTTCCTTGAATCTTCTCTGTTTTGAATAAGGAGTCTCTAATCTTTTCCACCTCTTGACTGCTATGTTTTGGAGGATTGAGGAAATCCCATTTGGTTTTGCTTCAGAAATCGATACAGCCAAAAAAACTTTCAGGTTAATAAAAGGATTTGAAGTGTACTTGAGAGAAAATGTTCATTTTCTGAGAAACTTGAGAACATTATTTTGAAAAGACCTGTATCTTTTTCATGTTCTGTATCTGTTGTATCAGACTTGTTTTGCAAATAAAGTAGATGAGAATAAAATACTGTCTGACAATTTACTTCAGTCTACAGAACAGAAGAAACACTTTTCTGACAAAATTATTTTGTCTGCCTTAAATGTGAGGATGCCTCCTATCTCCTTTATAGGGATAAATTTCAGCGGAGGAGTTTTATGATGACTTTTGGTTTTCTGGCAGATTTTTTAAAGCAAATTCTGGCTGAGCAAGTAGATTTGTTATGAATTGTTCTCCTGCAGCCATTCAGGTACCCTCAGTGTTAGCAGACCTGTGTGCGGTTGCTGTATGGAACATCTATTTTAAAAGTACCATGAAACTTTAAAAACATTTATTATAGCAACAACTCTTGAAGACAAGAGAGTGCTTTTTTTTTCTACTCCTTCCAAGAGTGTAAGTAACCAAGAGTGTAAGTAAGTAAGTAACTGCTTAGTAACTTGTCAGAGAAAAATAGTGATTGAGAAGTGAATTAAATACAGGATTCCCATGTACTGGGTTAACATCATAATGGCAAGAACATTTTTCTCTGCCTATCAAGGAGGTGTCTCTGCCCCCTGGTGTGCCAGCTCACGGTAAGGATGATTAATCTACCCAGCATGTACAAGAGCTGCTCTGAAAGCAATACCTCCTATGTTATTATGCTGGCCCATGATGTCAGAGGTGGATGTTGGTATGGCAGTAAACCCTGAACCTTCCCACCAACATCCAATTACATCTTATTGCCACGTGACAGTTGGCAGCAAAAGGGCAGTCTGACAGAATGGTGTCTGACATGGAAGTGCGTGTGAAGCAAAGGTGTTGAATTGAATTCTTCCGTGCAGAAAAATGGCACCCACTGACATTCTCCAACACTTTTTTCACAGTAATTAGTTTAGTGAGTTTTTCAACATTCTACAGGTTTTAAGTATTTAAAAATGTTAGAAAACGAGATGGTGTTGGTAATTGATTGATCTAAAGTGCAAGGCTGTACATTCGCACACTGAATGCTTGGTGGATTTAAAGCTGTGCCTAGTGCTAAACAGGTAAACATTACAATGGTTGACCCCCTAGGTCCACTACATGAGTTGATCCAGTAGGCATTCTACACTGAATCTAGAAAGGGGTATTTTATGTAATAATCATCTGCATTGTGGGTATGCATACACTGAAGGAACAATGCCATGTGCCTTTAGCAACTCACTGACAGTATAGTAACATATGTTCCATGTGGGCAAGGGAAGAATCTTGGAAGGAAACCAAACACCTTGGAAATACTGTCTCTGCTTGCATTGTGCCAAAATCCCAAACCCCAGCAGGAAGAACTGAAAAACACACTAGAATCACTGCCTGATGCCACCCTTGATATCTCAGAGGCCAGACAAAATGAAAAAGACTGCTTTCATTTTCAATTCACTGTTACGTTGAAATGTTTAGGCATCGTAGGAATGCCTATAGGGATGGACTTTGATTCTTTAACAGATTAAAGAATTGTCAAGACTAACTGAAACTCAACAGCAACACCTATTTGAGGTGCATAGGGTAAATGCTTGACATTTTCACAAAACCTAATACTCAATCTAATAATATTCATGATGTTGATCTCACTATCAATGATATAATCTTTAATAAGAGGTATTTCATGGAAATCACAACCTTGCCTTCCCTGATTTAGATCTTTAGGACTAAGATTCCACACAGCTTTGCATATTCATGGTAAAATTATGCAGAACCAGACTTGAAAATGAGTTTTTGAGTTACAGAATCAGGTCTTGCTTTTCTGTTTTCAGGAACTCTGTTTCACTTGTGGTCCAGTATGGACAGTAATCCCTTGAAAGGAAGCTCTTCAATATTTATCCTCCACTCCCCAATGGCTGATGCCTCTGCCTTATTTACAAAACACTGTTAAATATCATCAATTTCTTTCTGGATTCTACCATCATTCTCATTGATACAGCAGTCTGCTTTCAGAATATGAATACATTTCATTTTCTCAATGCCCAATGGAGGTGGACACAAATTGTCTTATTACTGGGCTTATTTTGTAGATGAGAAACTGAAACACGGGAATATGAAGGTCAAATGTATCCATTAACTCAGCATCCTGATTTTAAAACTTAGAATATAAATGAGGTCAGAATAAATGTCATGGACCCTTCTGGCCTTGAACTTTATGAAAAGACAGGTTATTAAATCCTACCTGGATACTTCTACATATAGACAATAGATTTCAGGCAGACCTAAAGTGGCTATGAAGTTAGCAAGTTACAAGCCAGTTCCACACCAGACATTGTGTAGCAATGTACTGAGGCCATCATTCAAACCATGTACATTAGGAATTTAGGCCAGTTTGTGTCCAGTCAATCTGAAAGAACAGAAACTTGCATCTGCCTACCATGCGCCATGATTATGTGCTTTCTGTCAGTCCAGTAGCTCTAGAATGAAAGATGCTTTTCATGTCTCAAGAAGCTTACCAACAGTGTTCTCCAAGCAAGGAGAAAGCCAGGGATGATGCAGAAAAGGAGCAGGAGAGTCCCTCTCTGCAATCCAGAATCCCAACCCAATACATTTTGTGACCATAGAGCATAGAATATCCATTCAGTTTCTAACAAGGGACGTTCTCTGCTTGGACCACAGTGATCAGTGCTGTTTCTGCCCTGTTTCCAGCTGCAGGCAATGAAACCAAACCAAACCAAATCACATCCACAGTAATATGTCTACCCAATTCTGTACCAAGGGAAATATAAATGCTGCTCAACTCGCCCAAGAGACACAAAATTCAGAAGCTTAAATATTCATTTTAATTATTGTCTTAATGCTGAGCTGAAAGTACATAGAGCGTTCTGAGGGTAAGGCAGGCAAATTTAGTTTTATCTTTAATCCAAAGAACTTAACATATAGCCAAGACTATTTTAAAAATATGGATTGAGTAATTATTCAGCATTTGATTCAATGACATATACTGGGCACTATTAGGCTTAATCTGAGATGTGTGCTGAAAGTGTCTCAAGCACAGTGTAAAACAATTACTTCCAATGACCGTTTCTGCTAACTCAATCTCAGCTTGATGCTCTCAAGTGAACGGGATGAAAGACTTATGTGGTTAGCTAATTTCCATAGAACTGTGTATTGATGTCATATTCAGTCGTACTGGTTCTGAGTCCAACTTCAACTTCTCAGCTTCATGATGTTGCTGTGTGCCTGCTCAGGAAGCCTGCTATTGTCAAGCACCTTGTCCTACTTAATGGAATAAAGAAATAAATATTTGCTACAAGACTTATCTGTTCTTATTCAGGCTGGTCTGTGAAGAACAATTGAGTTCAGCCCTCCAGTATCTGCTCCTGCATTATGCCTTACAAAGTAGAAATGCTATCAGACAGAAATGAATGAGTGTTGGGTTGCACTAAGGAGAGACAAGAGTGGATACAGAAACAAGGGCAGAAGGTCTCAGCAGTGGGACTTGTGTGCAGAAGGCTGATGGTGATCTTTGGGGACATCAGGGATGCTCCAACTGTGGGTAGCTAAAAGAAGGAAGCAGAAATGTTTGGATTCTTCTTCAAAGGTCTGCTAGGGATAAAGGAAGCAGATTTTATGAAGCTGTAGATGAAGACAGTGCTAGTGTGCCTGTGTGCTAGCTTTGTCCTCTCTAGCCACCTGACTCATTCCTGACTTAAGTCTGATGCTGTGTCAACATACAAGTTTGGAAAGCCTGAAATTTGTGAATTCAACCTTTATCTGACAGTGGAGATGTACCTCAATCCACATTAAGGTATACTGCATTTATTATTCCCGCAGTATTTAGCATTGCTGCAGGCTCACTTGGATGTTGCATGCATTTCTAGGTTCCATAATTTAAAAGGGAGGTTAATATACCATAATATGTCCAGAGGAGGGCAGCAAAGCTTGTTAAAGTCCGGGAAGAAATTGTCAGGGAAGGCTGAGGACACTGGATTTGTTAAGCTTGAAGGCCTCATTGCTTTCTACAACTTCCTGGGGAGAGGAAGTGGAGAGGGAAGTACATCTATATTCTGCCTGCCATCTAGTGACAGGAGGTATGGCAGTGGCTCAAAGTTGTATCAGGAAAGGTTCAGACTAGACATTAAGAGGGATTTCCTTATCAAGAGAGAAGCTGGGCACTAGAGCAGGCTTTCTTGAGAGGTGATCCATGCCCTGTGCCTGTCCATATTTAATATGTATTTGAATAATCATAGAATCATAGAATGGTTTGGGTTGGAAGGGACCTTTGAGATCACCTAGTTCCAACCCCCTGCTATTAAGCAGGGACACCTTCCTCTAGACCAGGTTGCTCAGAGCTCCATCCAGCCTGTCCTTGAATGTTCCCAAGGAGGAGGCATTCATAACCCTCACTGGGCAACCTGTTCCAGTGACTTTGGATCAGCCTCAAAGAAGACTGACAGTTGGACTTCATGATTTTTTTTTAGGTCCCTTTCAACTCTCCTGCTCTCACTTCCCCTCCTCTCTCCTCTCTTTGTGACATCTCTACCCTTGCTGTGCTTTACATTAGTTATTGGAGATCTAGTAGCAACATAACTAGAGCAACAAGGAGTTTGATGCAGGTTATAAAAAGTTGAGCATCTGTATAAGTGCCTTGAGAGCTCAATGAAAGTAAGCAGCAGTCTCCAATGCTCAAATGACGATGATATCCTTGCTCTCTTAATCCATGTGAGTCATTGTAGGACTCTAAGGCTATCTTAAAACCACTGAATATGCTAATGGTGAGAGCTGAGATGGGAATCATGTAGGACCTCCAAGAGAGGCCTTAAAAGGGACTACTAGCAGCATTTTTTCCTCACACTCTTCAGGTCTTCCAACTTTCTGGAACAAGCGGTCTGAAGAACAGCCCAGAGACCAGGTTCCTACATTCACAAAGAGGCAGTCTGATTCTAAGCCTGAATCTTTCCTTTCACCAGTGGCATAAACAGATCATTTGTTTGCACTAACTTCACATAGCCATCTAAGTTTCCTCATTTGTAAGGAGTTCTATGGAAAAAGGTATTTTCTACTTTTAGTAACCTTAGACTCATTATCAGTGAGGCAGTTGTTACCTAAACACAGAGTTTTAAAAGCAAATCTGGCATGGTATGTTTATATCTCTGTCCCTAAAACTAACAACAACAGCAACAAAAGTACAAGTCGCTAGCTTTCCTATTTTTGGTACTGATGAAAACACTTAAGAGATGACTTTTCATGACTTAAGTAACCTAATGTGGATAATGTTTAGGCTTCATTTCAGTTCTCTCCCCAGCATTTGCTTTTGCCTTTCTACTGGTATATTTTGGCTCTTATTCTATTTTTGTTAGAGAAATCAGTTGTTTCTGACATCATTTCATTGCCTTCAGGGCAGAACACCAGCAACCGAACAAGAGGTCTTCTGTATGACATTTCCAAACCCTTAACAAGTTGTCTTGCTGCTATGAGAGATCAGGGATGTGAGGCCAGAGGAAGGATGAAAGCTCTTGCTCCTCTTGCTTCTACTGAAGTCCTCTCTTCTCAATACCCACTAGAAAGCAAAGCATCATAGCAGTCAGTGTCTATCCAACAGAATTTTCAAGAACATCAATATTTGTTTTTGTCTCTACCTTCAGATATTACTTCCTATTGGCTTAAGTATTCCATCAGCAAAATCAAAAGTGAGAATTTTGCTTCAGGGGCAGTCACCATATGCTGATTCATGGCAGCAACATGACCTCTGTTCATGGAAATGTCAGAAAAAGATCTGCCTTCTAACATTCAGATTGCTCTAATTCAATATTTCATTTAATGCTTGACACTGCCTACTTTGTTTTTCCTCTGTAGAAGCGCTCTAGACTTCTTAATTTCTGTAAGATACAGAGGAGAAAAAGCAAATCCTACTATTATTTTCCATAATAAAGCTAAATTTACCTTCATAGATCTGTTTTTAAACAGGTCTATTACTCCAGTCTTCTTGTTTCTCAGTTCTTAGGATGAGTCACTCTTAATGTTGAGTGCAAACAAAACTGATATCTTGAAATTCACTTTTCTTTTCACTGCTTCCCGATTTGTGTACAGAATTGTCACAGTTATTTCAGCAAATCAAGAGAATGGGTTTGAAAATAGGAAGAGTGGAAATGTTGACTGGAAAGAAGGGTCTTTATTTCTCATTTGAAGGTGTTCGGGCCAACAGATAATGAATTCCCTCAACTTTACTTCACCTCATACGGAATCAATGCAACCTGGCACTTGACTGCTGCACTCCCACCCAGATGGGAAGCAGTGATTCGTTTTCATTTGCACTTTCATACAGACTGAGAAGAGTAAGGGTGGAAGGACGAGGGGTTGATTTCTCCTTTGAACTCCAGTGAATTTTTCACTCCAAATAAATTTGCCAATTACCACTTGGCTATCTCATAGTGCTTTCTCTTTGCTCAAGGCAATCAGTAGACAGAACAGAGAGAACTAAGGCTGAACAGAGCATTTATCTTGATAACATTCAGTGTGCCAGCATTCAAGTTATAAAAATGTCTTTCCAATTACTCCAATCTCTTCTAATTTGTTTCAACTAAGTGAGGAGAGTTAATAATACTGCAGATGGTCTGGTACAAGTACTCTCATGATTCCTGAATATTTTGTATATATTTAGTGACCCCTGAATATTGAAATTGAAGATGCATCACCTATTATGGCATTATGTGGATTAGTATATAATGCTGTCATCGAGTCTAAGTTGTCTTATTTTCTGCTGCCAGTAAAACTGTTTTATTCATTTATTTTAAATTGCCTTAATGTAGGTTGATACTCACATAACTAATCCCTTCATCTTACATCAGGAATGCAAGCCTTTTCCAAGTATTGTTTTTATTGGTAAAAACTGAATTAAATTAGTCTATTCTTTTACCCTTTATCTCTGTTAAGCTTATGCAACCTAGCTTTCCTGTTTGGAATGATAGATTCTAGCATACTGTCCTACAGACTTCAATCTTTTTTGCATCATCCATTAACTGGGTATGAGATGTTGGGCCTCTTACCAAAGTTGTGACTCCACCTCTGGATACCTCTGATGTGGGATAATCAATCTGTGAACACAGACTATTATAAAATAACTAGCAATAAATTCCCTGGACCATGATTCCTTAGGAGCTAAGAAAATGAGAAGTCTTAAGATGTAGGGTCTGCTCCCGTGCATGTATTTTGCATTCCTTAAGTGGACGTATTTGCTAATAGATATTAAAAATTAACAGTATCAGCAAAAATATGAATGGAGGTTGGTAGTGTCTATACACAATTTAAGAGTGGTGGGAACACTAGTAATCAGAGTAGTAAATATTTACTGATATATAATGCAAAGAGAGAAATTATGGGTGTGTTGCTGTAGTAACTTATCATCCTGATCTGTGGGGTGGCAATTCATCTCATCAAACTCTTCACATCTGTAATATAGAACTCTGTGCCTGAGATTAAATTGTCATTACATGTTGGAGAGAAATGGACACTTCTAGGGCACAGTTCATTTCCTCCCACAGCAGGATTTACCAATGTGAGATTAGTCTTCCCCGATGGTTAGAAAGAAAGTCTAGCTATAAGGTTCAGACTGACATCTTTGCTAGGGTATGTGAAGCCCAAATCATGTTTACATTCTCTACCTGTACAATAGTTCTGCAAAATGCTTTCCATGTGTACACTCTTCCAAACGTTTCAGGTCATGGTTTTTTCATTGCAATTGATGTCAGTAGTAAACAGCAAGAACACGCTTAGAATTGCATAATGCAAATAATCTCTAAAACAGTTTTCAGAAAATTGTTTTGTCTTTTCCTTGCTGGAGAAGCTGTGCATTAAAGCTGTGACATGCAAGGTTTAACTTGTTACTGGTCATTGTGTTTTCAGAGCATCTGATGTGGTGGGTCTTTGATTCTGAAACAAGGAGCGCGTGTGAGTGTGTTTGGAAGAGAGAGGTATTTAGCTATGTCTTAATTAATCCAATTAGCTCTTTTGGATGATTCTTCTCTAAAACAATGAACTAGCACACACTGAAGTCTTTCACGTCCACATATATTTGTACCACTGGTTTCCAGAAATTTCAGTAAAATTAAACACCAGTCCAATGGGAAATTGCATTAAACAACCCCATATATTTATTTGAACTACCCCATATTTCAGTGTTCTCATGAGCTGAATAAGTACACCAATAAAAATTTGACACCTAAGAGTAGAAAAAAAGAGGTATAGCGCTGTCTCTCCAGAAACCTATTCTCATCACTGTGGTTTACTATAACATCTCTATGAAATTTGAAAGGTTTCATAAGGTTCAAACATTTCGTGAAGCCTCAAGAGAAGCATGCTCATTTCCAACAGTTGCCACAGAGGACATGATAATACAATGATTTCACCTTGGAACTAAGTATGGGTCCCATAAGCAATGGACATAAAATGTGTATAAACCTCTGCATGTCATGTGGAAAGCTGAAAATGTAAGGTGATTTTTCACCTCCATAAGTGCATACTTCAATCAAGTGGTAAATACAATCTTCCTTCATTTCTAGTTTGTTTGTTGGCTTGAAGGTAGAGGACCTCATCGTATTGCCTGGAATTTCCCATCACGTTGAAGTACTGCCATCTTGGCTTACAATGGAAAGTTAACTCCAAAGCATTAGTGGAAGCAACCTTAAATGCTCACTTTTTGTGTTGCGTCTTTATCAATGGTAAATCTTGAGCCGTTCTGCTGTTTGTTTTTCCATCTCTGCTAAGAAGTTGACATCATTCTTTAAAAAAGGAAAAATAAATCACTTCTGCAGTTCTTTGGCTTGATCTTGAGCGACTGGCAAGAAATCAGTGCTGAGTTAATGTTCCTGAGATTGCACAGGAGAAGGCCAACTATTGCAGAAAAGGCTAAGGAGCTTAAATATTAAAGGCTTTTGTCTTAAAATTTTGCACAATGGAACAGGTATTAGAGGTCAAAGGATTAACATGAGCACATACTGGAAGTAGCTCAGCATTGACCTGATGGCACTCTCCATCATGTCTTTGTAGTGTTACGCCTCAGCACATTGTGGCAGTGACAGAAGTTGTGAGACAGCAACTGGGAGCTGCCTAGGTATTACCCTATGACTGGATAATTCATCACATGTTCTTATTTTCTATTCCTCATTTCAATTCATCACAGATCAACATGGTTAAATACTGCAGAAGATGTGGCCTCATAAATATTTAAGATGTATTGTCAAGAGCCTTAAAATCCCATGGGTCTTTGATAAGCACCAATGTGGGTTGGGTTTTTTCGTGATTTTTTTTTTCTTCTTGAATATTCTAAGTAGAAAATCCCTTATTTACTTGTTAAAATAAAAAAAAGAGAGAGAATAAGTAATGGTTAGTTGGAATATGCATTATTCATATCCTTCTTTTGCTGTTGTTATGCCTTCCTTGGCTGGTCTGACATGTTACACCCCAAAAAGGAGTTGCTGTGCTTGCATAACAGTCTGAGAATGGCACGGACAGTCCAGACGGGGACAACAGAGCTGGCTGTACCCAATAAATTCCACTCTGTTAATTGCTTAGTTTTGTTGAGAGTGCTGTGAGGTAGCATGAAGCTACAGATGTGAAAACACATTATTGAGGAGTATGATTTACATTTTGAACTTTCCCAAGATTTGGAGCTGTTAACATTCAGCACCCCAGAGCTTTAGTATAAAGGCTGTGTGTATAATTATCAAGATAAGTGGTGGCAATTGCCTGGTCTGATGTAAAAAGATCTTTCTCTGGTGCTGCTAGAGAAGGTTATGTGCCAGCAAAGAGCTTTAGGCTGATGCACCATGCCAGGTGCTCTGAATCAGCCAATAGTGGCAGAGACCGAGGGAGGTAGATTGTGACTTAGAATGCTGGTGGTTGACTTACTATGTAAGTCTTTAAGTGCTCTGCCTTTCTGTGAAGGGTTGACTTGAAGTAGTGTATGACAGAGAAGTGGTGGATACCCCATCCGTGTAGGCACTCAAGATTGGGGGCTCTGAGCACTTGATTGAGCTGTAGGTGTCCCTATGCACTGCAGGGAAGTTGTATGAGATAACCTTTAAGGGTCACTTCTAACTCAAATGATGCTATGAGGAATGAGGACTCTCAGTCCTGCTCCAGGAATCCCAGCTTCTGGTAGGCTCCTGCTATCTTTCTAGGTAGGCAGCTGGTCACAGTGGGTTGGAAAGGAGTTCTTCAAATACAATATGAATGAATCTGCTTCTCTGCTTACACTCTGTGCATCTTTCCTGATCTTCTAATACCCTAATTTTTATATATGTCTGCTACAGTGCTGAGGTTTCTCCCTCAGTTCATTTCATCTTGCATATACTCAAGTTTACTGCTGAAAATTATCATTTGGTCTCCTGCCTATTATAAGAAAAGTCACGCTTCTTTTTTTATCCCTTGTAAAGGCTGATTGATATTAGAAGGGTCATGTTTATGACTTCATTACTATTTTCCATAAACATTGCAGGTAATATTAATGTAATAATGTTAAACAGGCAGTAAATTGACTTTGACTTGAAGAATAATAATTCTGAGATCATAGCCAAAAATAGCTATGTTTTTAGAGCAACCTCATAACATTTTCCTTTTATTATGATGCATAATCCCATTATATTAAACAAATAACAGAAAAAAAATCATAAAAATAGAAGGTACAAGACATAATTATTGACTCAGTTTTGCCTAAAGGAGTAGAACTATTTCAGCCAAACATGATAGCATCAAATTTTTATTCCTTGCATTTTATTACTTATGACTCATCTCTGGCCAACACAATTAGTCTAAATACTGTAACTGTTTTCAAAACTTGTTTTACATAATTTTGGGTAACTTCTCCTGTGCTATTTACCAAAAACAGACAAGTAGTAAATTAAAGTAAGATACACAACCAGTGTCCTACTCTTTGACTTCAGATCCCATTTTCAGCTCTTTGTGTCACTGCATGACAGTTTCTGCTACTATTAATCAAAAGTCATCTTCCCCAAAAACTCTGCATTGGACTGCTTGTAAGTGAATGCATTCTGTATACTAAAGCTGCTTGCAGATAAGGAAAAATCTTGGCAAGTTTGTCAAAGATAAATATATTAACTATATGGTTAAGATCTAACCTACTTCTATGTTATATACTTGGGGTTTTTCTTTCTTTTTTTTCTTTTTTTTTTTTTTT
>PPHD01009888.1:0-20181 GCA_002909625.1 Bambusicola thoracicus | reverse complement strand
TATATATATTTTTAGCTATTTTAGCTAGTTAAATAGTTTGTTTGCAAGAATCTTTAGCTGTAATAAATAAAAATGGGATGAGGAGATACTTAAAGCAAAATGAAAGGTATTTTAAAACCTTTTAGTAATATAGCTGAAGTTGAATAGCCAAATTCCTTTGCAGCAGTGGATTGTGAGGAATCATCTCACCTTCCAAGTGATGGTCTGTACAGTAGCAACACCTTTAGTAGAACAGCAAGAATATTATTACCGCCATTTTGTTTGAGAGAGTCTCTACTCTGCTGAATTATCATAAAGAGATTTGCAGAGAGGATGCTGCAGACCCTATGCGACAGCTACGCACAACTAATAAACTACTTAAGTTGTAACAGCTGTTCACGTGTACATATGCATATATATGTCTGTGACAGAGAGAGAATATGCACATGGGAATGCAAGCACAGGCATGGAATGCTTATTATAAATGCAATCTCTGCTCTATGATATTCAAATGACATTTTAGTTTCTTGTAATTTCATCTCAAACCTATGTACACCGAGGCCACTACTAACTTTTCAAAATTATTCATCACACTTTCAGAGTGCATTCAGCTAAAAATGAAGGGCAAAACTTGATGTTCTGAGTAGACAAAACTCATTTATAGAAGTAAAAGAGGTTTAAGGTCTGATACTATCAGAGGAATTGATAGGAATTTATATCCATATGTTCATATGATAATAAGAAAAGAATTAAATAAAAAGAAACCTTTCCCCTTCTATAAGGGGATTTCTAGGTTCAGTCTACAGTCATGGTATCTAAAATATATAGAAAAACTCTACTGAGAGATGTACAGAACTATTGGAAATGACTGTAATTTTTCTGCCTTCTTGAGAGCACAATAGTTCAGTACATTTAAATTAAACCCATTTCACATCCCTAAGAACGTGCTTATTAAGGATTGGTTAGATATGGGAGCCCTTCTGAAGCAGAACATAGCAGATAATGCATGTCAGTCTAAATGTGAAGAGTGCTTTTCCCCTCAGACTACTGATTTCAGTCCTGAGACTTACTATCAGTTATCACTACTATCAGGTTTTCCATAAAAAGAAAAGCCGTGGTTCTCCAAAATCAGCACAATCAATTAGGATTGAATATGGCTAAATGATCAGTTCAGTTCTCTAATTCTGAGCCTTTGTGACCCTCTAAAAGCATTAACTACCATTATATGTGAAAGCAAATGTGGAAAATTAAGTCTAGGACAATAATGGTAAACAAAGCACTACATGTTTTTGAGAGACATTAATTATCGGCTTTGCTCTCTTAGATCACTAATGGCTTCCTAATGGCACATTTTTATCACTTCATTAGTTGAGAGGTCCCCTCTAATAATGGCACCTGTCTGCTGCAGTTATGTTAAATATAATGATGGAAAAAATGCTACACTCCACTCTACAATAATGGAGAAAACCAATGTATCATCTACTCTCAAATGGTAGCTATCCACACCTTAATGAAGCAGACTTTTCAGTCTTTTTCTACACTCAAAAGACTGATGTCTCTTAATATTTCTGTTTTGAAGAATGACAGAGAACTGCTTTAATTCAGGACAGCAGTTGAATGTTTTATATTACGTTTTCCTTAGGATAATGTCACAACTCCTCTTCAAAGCTCAACAGTTCTTACAGAGGATTGTACCTCATTAGCAGGCAACCTCTTCCATAGATAATGGATAATCAGAATAAAAAGCCGTTAGGAATTGACACAAATTTCTTTATTTATTTGGACCTGGTCTTGTTAATATTAGTTAGCAGTCTGTCTTTTCTATTGTCTGTTTTTTTTTTTTTTTTTTTTTTTTTAAATCTTAGGGAAAGTTTGTTTAAATGAAAACACTGTCCTTTTAGGAAGCACAGCAGCTTCTTACTGTATATGAATTGATATAGAAATAGATGATGGATAAATGGAAATTTTACACAACGAAAGGCAATGCTCAGGAGATTAATAGCAACAGGTTTGAGAAGGTTGGTTACATATAAATAATATATAATAATATAATTAATTAGCATCATAAGGTAAAAGACTATAACATTTAGAGATCTATCTATCTGTTTTTGTTTTTGTTTTTGTTTTTTATGTAAGTGAAGCTGAAATAAGAGAATACTGGAAAAGTAGTCATGTAGTCCTCCTAATTATACACTAAGAAATATTAAATGGTCAAACAGAACACTTTATAAATATCAGACTTTTTTTAAAGACTTTCCTGAAGAGTTCTATTTAAACTGTAAGTACATTAATACTATTAATACATTCCTGATTACAGAGCTCAAAGGCACTGTTGTTCAACTTGAAGAAATCTGAGGGCACCTATGTAACAGAGGATGACAAAAAAACAAAATTCAAAAAAAAAAAAGCTTGCTCATTTCTGAAACATAAAACAGTGGGACAGCTATTCCACAGACTCAATAATAAACAATATTCTACGTGGTTTATACACTAGGATACAGCAACCAGGCAAGTCGGGGTTTTACAGATTTAAACTAGGAAACAGTTATGGTAAGAATTGAATGTTATGCGTAGTTAAAGTCAAGAGTGCAGATGAAGTAAAGCAGAGAGGTACACAAATGCCTCCTGGGGAAAGCTGCAATAGCAAGAACTTTTGGTCAACAGATTTTTGGACGGCTACAAATAGAAACAAAATACATAATGATCTATACAACCAGAGGCAAAAGGAAATGAAAAGTAGAATTCTCTCTTTTATCAAGTATTTCTTTAGGGGAAAAAAATGTGAAAAAATCACAAAGAAAACCTAAGTATTTTTCTGACTTGATGTATTTTGAAGTTTGTGGTTGTTTGAGGCACTGAAAGGAAACAAGACCCCCTTCTGGCCAAAACAAAACAAAACAAGGCAACAAAATAGGAGAAAAAAAAGAAGTAAAAAGTTTAAGGAAGTATAATTTTAACAAAGCAATTTTCTATTTCTCCAGAAGGTCTTTTTTTTTTTACAGGACAATGGAATAGCCATTCTGACAATTGCCTTTGCCTCCATTCTTTCTAAACCATTAAGAGAATGTGAAGACACTGAAAGTAACCAGTAAAAAAGAACATTAACTTACCGTACCAAGCTTATTCTTCACTTTTGCCAGTTAAAAAGAGAGCATAATTCTGTATCACAAAACACACAGCTTACCTTCGCACCCAATTCATTATACTGCAACTTCAAAGCTGTAAGCCTTTCATCCAGTTCTTTTGGGTTCTCTGTCTGCTGCTTTTGAACAATCTGCCTCCCAGTTTTTATCACTGTTTCCACTTCGGACTTCACCTCACTCAGGCTTTTATATAATTTCTAATCAAATAGAAATATGAAAGAGAAACAGCCCTATTAAAATAAGTAAAAAAGAAAAGACTATTGAAGCTATTACAAAGATGCACTAGAATTCTTCATATTGTTTGTTGCATAAAAACATCATTACACATGACTGAGCACTATTCACACCCATTTGAAAACTGGAAGAGCTGAGAGTACTCAGTAGATACCGTGTACGTAATCTATGGGTGCAGAAAACTGACCCTGAGTGTGTGTGTGTGTACAAAGTGTATGCAGAAGTTTATGAGAAAAATCAATCACTTTTTCTATTTTTTTTTTTCAGATATTAAATTGCAAGATTCAGAACAACCTGTCTTTGCTAACACTGACCCAGCATCCACCAAGGTCAATACAGAAGGAATACAAGGTTCACCAGCTGTGGAGCAGAAACACCCTGCAGCACAGAAGTGGCCTGTGGAGAAGAAAGCTGTCCCCTTGCAGCCCACATGCAGCAGGTAGAGCAGATCTCCATGTGCAGTCATGATGCAAGAGCCCATGGGGCAGCAGCGGATGTGGCCTGAATGTGGATAATATGACTAGATTTTTAAAAATAAATTTTATGAGATTTGTTGTAGAGAAAGATGTTCTCTAAACACGTCCTTAGATCATGAAAGTTAAGGAGCTGAAAAAGCTAACTGCTTAGTGAAACTAATTAGTACAGGGCTTCTAATTACCACGTTGTTCAGATAAAAATATGAATTCAAGGGCAAATGGATTTAAGGAAAGCTCAGTAACGAAACAGCATCAACTTGTTCTATGCTTATTTTTTAATTTCAATTTTGCATTTAGATCTGAAAGAGGATAAAGGAGAAAAACTGTTTTCAGGCATGCTGAAGTGTGAGAAAAAAAAAAACAAACAATGCTTCAAACAAATATATGATTGCTGTGATATTTGCTGTTAAAATCGCCATTTTACTATTGTCATCACAGTGTTCAACTTTATCTCTGCTTCCTGTCAATGACAAATGGGTATTAATGTAATTCATACAGATTTCCTTCGTATTCTTTTGGACATATTCAGGTCTTTTATACCAAAAAAAAGTCACAGCAAGACAACTCATGAAAGCTGTGAGTAACTAGTGGTATTCTCTATGTTTTCCATTTCCTGACTAGAACAAATTCAACACATTGCAACAGCCCTGGTTATATTATGGAGTTCCATGACTGAGGGAAATATGTGGGAAATATGGCCCACCCAGGAAGAAAAATTCATATGCTGTCTTGGAAGGGGGGATTAGAAAATGTCACAAAATTGCATTTTGATATCGTGAAAGCCCATAGCCATTGTTCACTGAAATGAGAATTTTTTCAATTTAGTGATTGGTACTTCTTTTTTCATGCTGAGTTCCAGGCAACATTCTGTGATCTTTAGCTTTGTCCATATAAATTTGATTTTTCAAAAATTTTCATTCATGAATGTACCCCATGTTTCTTTGCCATGACAGAAGAAGACAACACCATCATTAAGATTGCTAGAGCTATTTCACCACGCAATGATAGCCTGGAAAAATGTCAAAGTGAACACAGTTTTAAGTGTATAACTGTTCTTCAAATTTCATTTCCATTTTAGTTCAGTTGAACAAGAAGGATAAATCTCTTCTCTCTGTCCTCCCTCACTTCTAACCTCCACTCTTCAACTCTCCTGAAAATTTTCCATTACCTAAAATGGTTCCTATAACTTTTGTTGCACAACTTTCCTCTTAAATTTTTCTCAGATTCTTAATATCTCTTGCAAAGATATATTGAAATAATCACAGCAAATACTTTACATTTGAATGACAGAATAGACAGGAAGTGAACATTTTATGTATTTACCATGCAGTGGTCCAAATGTGACTGTACTACTTCCTGCTCAACACTTTTCGTCTCCAACTTGGGCACTTGCAACTTCACTTCATCTAAAATTCTTTTGCATTCTTGTAGACGCTGTTCAAAATTAGCTGGTTTCTGAAACAAGCGAAACTTCATGGAGACATCCTGCAGCTTTTTCTGAAAAGTAAAGAAGGGTGAGTAGCAGATGTGAAATGACATCAAAATTGAAGACAATTCTTGGATCGATTCCATGATGCTCAGAATTCATTATCAATCAGCACAGCTTTTCATTCAAATGCCTGAAATCTTTTGGGGAAAATATCAGCAGTAGAGAATCTTGGTTTCCATGGGAAGAAAAAATTCTTGCATCATCCAGGGTATTGGATGCAGCACAGCCAATGACAAAGGAGCCTGTATACTGGACGGAAGAAAGGGAAGGTTTTCATATTTTCCAATGTGTATAATGTTGGAGGTAGGGAAAAAATGTAGGTTTAACAGCTTGAGCATAATACAGATCCAGAATGGATGCTCATCAGCCCTCAACCATGTTGCTCCTTCTTGCTATTAGCATATCTCTTAGTCCCTCAAATAAACCCAAGTAAAGTTGCTGGACAGTAAGTAGGCCTAGCACAAAAAAATGAGATTTAAAGTATAAAACTGATTTCAATTAAAAAAAAAAAAACATAACCTGGAATAAGAAGAAAATAATCTGAAGGCAAAAGAATCAATGCCAATCATGGCTTCTAATTTCAAAATTCTCAAAATTGGTTATCTTTGTCAATAAGTTATTTTGTTCACTTATGTGATCATCAGGGGAAGGGAAAATAATGAGAAATTAAACAAAGAAAGGACATCTTAATTACCTATAAGAATAAGAACCCACTCATCTTTAGAAGTATAGAGCAAATTACTAGTAAGGCAAGTTTTTCTACTGTTTGAAAAATAGAATGTCATTGGGAAAAAGATAATTAAATAGGAATTCAGCATTTGCAAACATACTACTGATATTTTGTCCTCAAATCTTGGACACTTTTTACCAATACTTTTTTTTCCGTACTATAAAAACTTAAAAAGAACTGTAATAAGGAACAGAATTAGACTTTAAATAGAAACACAGCATTAGTAAAAATTAGCATAGTTTTTGAAAAGGGAGATCATGTTTCCCCTATTTGTTAGAATTCTGTGAAGAAGTCAGGAATTACACTCCTATATTGGTGGAAGACAGTAATGGATACTACAGGAAACTCAGATTTCCAACTTCTCTTTCCAATTACATTCCTTGTTAAGCATTCTTAATTAAATTGAGCTTCAATGGGCTAAGAAAGGAAGTATTTCCCTGAATAAATAAGTGAACAAATGGATTGGAACAGGAAAGAAAGATTTGGAATGAATGGTCTCACATTTTTACAGTGTTTGCATACACTAAATTCATACTTAATTAGTTTTTCATGTTCTTGTTATATGTCAGCTTGATGAAGATGAAGTCGTGGGAAGCCTGCAATGCCCCATCACTATCTGTTACTATTTATGGTGATCAATATATTAAACATGACCTAGGAAACAGAGAGAAATATGTTATTAGTGGTAGAGAAAATCACTGAAGGTTGCACAGCACTGAAGATCTGTTAAAAGAAAGAAAAAAAAGTAATACTATTTAATACTGATTAAATTAAGTAATGCACATGACAATAGAATAAAAAAATAACATTAATCAACCATCCAACAACAAACTATGTTTTTTATGTAAATGGGACCTATATCATCTATAGCACTCTTACTCAAGCTATAATGGATAATTATAATAGTTACAGTACATACTTATTAAGTCCAACAATTTTAAGGAAATATCAGATGAACAACTAAAAGAAGCCAAAAAAGCAAAGTGAGTATTTGGACTGATTTGAACATAACAAAAGAGAAAATACTTGTCACAGTATAACAGCTGTTGCATAAAGCTATACTGTGTTCAAAACCTTTGTGTAGTTTTGAACCACTCATCTCAAAAAACAACCTGTAAAAATAGAAAATGCATAAAGAAGAATGACAGAGCAATCAAAACTATATGTTTCGACGTCTCATTGCAATCCAAACATACTACTCATTCTGGAAAAGAGACAACCAAGGGCCAGTAAAACAAGAGAAATGCAAAACATTGAACCACAAATTCATATTATCTGTTTCTTGAAATTAATAAAGAAGGTGACATCAAGTTAAACTTCTACAAAGGAAATACAAGATTGTTGAAGTTGTTGGAAACTCTGCCCACAGCAGGGGGTAGGAACAAGTGTATCATTAAGATCCTTTCCAACCCAAGCGGTCCTATGAACAAAAAGGTCATAGTCATATAGCATTCAGTTAAGTTGTTTTAGTGAACATAAGAATTCCAGCAGATTACAAGAGATCATAAAGTCATTATTAGACATGAGTTTTTTAAATACTTCTAACTCAGAAATTTCCAAACTGTGTATCACTGGGGAAACATCAGTAAATATTTACTTTTAGCTAGTGCTGATGGCATGGTACTGGACTAAAAGTCAGAAGTAAAATGAGAATTCTTTAAATAGTTACGATGTATCGTTAGCTGAATTTATTTCATACCAAGAGCAGAAGTGTTGGTAATGCTCAATGTTCAAATAAGCTTGTTTAGCCTATTTTAAGAGTGCAGCATAAACTGAAGGGACAAAAAAGAAAGACCATGACTAAGTTAATATTACTCATTGTTTCTTCTGAGAAAAGTGTCCTCTTTAGAAGCACAAGATTCACGCTCTTTTCAAAACCAAAACTAGAGGTTTAAAATATTTTTAGAGATTTTCCATTCTTTTATGTTTTACTGTCTTCAATAATGTTAAAATATTACTAGGAATTAGTAATGTCATATTGGAAAGATGTTCATACAAGTTAGTTAAGCAGTTCTGTCCTAGAACTGTTGCCAACTAGATGGATAGGCTGTAATGGAAAAATAGGCAGTAAGAAGGCATTAATTAAATATTTTGTTCCTCCTGATTTTCTGATTAGAAAGGGATAGCTAAAACATAAGAAACACTTTAATAATATTTCACAGTATAGTAACAATATTATTAAGTTTGTTTGTTTGCATGATTGAAGGAAAGATGTTGGAAATAAAATATGCATACCTGTGCCACATCAATTTGGGAAAGAACTCTTTTTGCAGATTCTTTGCCTCGGTTTTGTTTCTTCATTTCTTCCAAACTAATCTCATGGCTTGTTAATTCAGATTGTATTTTCTATTGAAGAACAAAGAATACAGTCAGAAGTGTTTCAAGAAAATGTTTATCTCGTTAACATTATTTGGAATAGTTGACCTGTGAGCATATTGAAAAAAAAAATATGATGCTGTATTCTGGATAACTAGAGAAATTTTTTCAATGAATTATTTGTTCACTGCTTTGTACATTATTCAGTTTAGTTTCTCTTGATCACAATCTCCTACACAAGCATACAGCTCTTTGATGTGGCAAAGATGATGTAATATTACTCAGACAACTTTGATTTAACTGCAGGCAAAAAATATAGATTTCTTCTGAAGGAAAGCAACAGTTTTCATTGGGACAGAAATAAAAAATTAATCACAGAAAAGAAAAACACAAATAGAAAAGTGATCTACTTTTTTTGTTTCTTGATCATTATTTTCATAGTATCATCCAGTAAATTGACAGAAATCTGATCTAAGTATCCTGTACACGTAACATCTTCACCTGACACAGTTGTGCCATACCTAAAGCAGTATGCAATTTGTGATGCATTACTGAACTAGAATCCATGAGCACTATCTGCAGATATGGTAAGTGCATATGGATATGTAGTTCATTGACGCAGTAATTCCATTCATTTTCACACACACAGTTCTGGTTTTCTCTTCTGCAAGAATCAGTGTACAACCAAGTCATTAAATGAAAAATATCAGCCTTATTGGCTCACCATAAATCGAACTCGAAAGAACAATTAGTGTCAGCTAGTACAGAATGATAGAAAAGAAGTCACATTCTGCATACCAAGACAACATACTTCAGATAAATAAACATATTTTTATGTTGAAATAGTTAGAAAATAAGAATCTGGTATTAGCATAATTGCTGGAAAAGTACTTCTGAGAGCAATTACCCCATGAAATAAAGACCAGGTATCTCCTTACAACGAAAGTTGTTTCAGGCCATTACTCTGGCACAAAAAAGGGATTTTAGATTTAACCTTTTTCTTTCTATGGTATTCCAGTATTAATCTAACTATAAATGTAAACATACTCACGTGCATTTATCTTATATTCAGATAATTTGTGAAATATGAAAATTGTAGTCAAAAGTATGGGATATTGCATGGAAACTGTTGTCTTGTGTTTTTTTTTTTTTATTTTTTATTTTTTTTTAATTACTCTGCAGGTGAGAGAAGAAACATTAGAAAACCTGGTCTCAAAATATGGAATTAGAGAGGAAAAAAAACATTATGGAAAAACATGAAAGAAAAGTAGTACAGATTATAACATGAAAAGATTTTCTGTATTTGCCAATGCTGTTCAAAGTCTCAACAGAAAGATTAAATTAAATTAGTCCTGAACACAAGACAATTCGTAACACCTGCTTGTGATGTCCTTGTTCATACAATTTTGACATGATTATTTTTTTTCATGAATTTTTGACTCATTAATTTATTAAACAGATTTCTTCTAAATGTCTATACAAAATAACTAAGTTTCACTTCTAACATTCCCATCACTGCTTTCCTCACTGGTTCCTGTCCATTTTGAAAAATCTTTGCAGCATAAATGGCTATAATTTCTCAAATATCACAACACAGTGTAGTATATTTAACTAATGAATAGCACTGTAATTAAATTATCCTGTCCTATAGGTGAAAGATGTTAATTTTCCATCACTGTTTGGCATTCTTCTCAGGTAGATCATTAATTTGTATCTATCTGAATATGTATACATACATACATATATATATATATATATAAACAATCATATTTAGAAGACCAAATGCATATTGTCATGAGAAGTACTTGCAGATGAAGACAAACAATCAAACAAACAAACAACAGAGACATGGTATTATAGCCAGTTGGAAAACTCTTCCTATCTTGAAACAGAGAAAGGACAAAAGAATCAACTTTACTGTTTGTCTCACTTGAAAACTGAGAGAATGCCACAAATCTCTGCAAACTTTTGCTTCTAGGACAGCATTAGGAGAAAAGGCTAACAAGGCATACAAACAAACCCCGTAACAATATTTGCAAGAGAAGGCTTGATACATGATCAATGTTGAAAAAACTGCTCTAGGAAAACAGCTAACAGTTCCAGTTTATCTACTATCACAAATTACAATGAAGTTTGAAAAACATTCAAATAAACATTTGGGAAACGCCTTTCCCATGTGAGGGATACCATTTTCCATCCCAGAACTGCAGTAAATCTCTCATCTGTTTTGTCTGACCTTGAGAGAGAAGAAAAATGTTGGCTCTGTAATTTCATAAATGTGGCACAATCACAAGGGATGTGCATTATACTGCATGTCATCCTCCAAAATGTCTTAATTTCACATTGGTTGACAATATTGTATTTATACTGGTTGCCAGAAATCTCTTAACACAATATTGACTATCCAGTCAATACTGTCAATACTGACTACGATGGCATGATCAGCATATTAGTAAATTCTCAAAAGAACTTACTGAATAATGTTTGAATGCTAGTTCTTAATTCATTTTTAACATCATCTTCTACATGTGACTAAACAAAGTAATTCTCAACATTTACAGAGGAGGAAAAGTAGATGAAAATACCTTTAACATTAGACATTTTACTTTGTAAATAACTGTGCTGTCTTCATCTCACAACTTAAGTCTGAAAATAATTACATATGGCATTAATTTTGTCAAGTAATACGTCACTGAGTTAAAACCTCTGGCATTTTAGTATCATATAAATTTGTTTGAACATAGCATGATGATACTTCAATAACAGATCAATAACCGTTGTTACTTAGAAAATAATGTGTACTGCTTATCACTACTGAAGTGAAATTATTCGAGGAATTTAATGGAAAGACAAAGTATGGTACTTTTGTTTTCCTGAGAAACACAGTGTCCACTCATTTCCCACGTTGCATTTTACTTACATCTAGAGGGACAACAACAGACAAGTTATTTGTCACATTCAGGTGCAAAATGAGATAACTATATTTTCTTGCCCACAATACCAAAAAAAGTAATCTCTCAGACTAAACAGAAGCACAATGTGGAGATTCTCTCCCCCCACCTGAAGTTAATAACAGAGCTACAAATAATTATCTTGAAAATACTTTGTCACATAAATTTAATATTTTCACTTCAGATTTATTTTTTCTTGTCAGTTACAGAGTACTTGAAAAGATATCAGCAACCAGCAAGTTCCTATGATGACTTCCTTCCTTGTATTTTCTCAGTATACTTAGAGAAATGAAAGAGACCACAGTAGGGATAATGAGATCAGATCAAGCACACAGACAGATCTGTGATATTGTTTTAGGCTTAACCTCATTCCAGCTTTTAATTTTTTCTTTTTCTTTTTTAAATCATTACAGTGTGAGGAATCTGAACTGATTTATCTGCATGGCTGTTGTAGATTGTTTTATCTGAATACAGCACCTTTAGTTGCCCTCATAGTGAATCAGTAAGGAGAAACTGCCAGGTAGTAGTGCCTCTCAAGCATTAAATTCACAGTGCCACATGGTGGTGTAAGAAGCACGTAAAATTTACATTGAAAACGGATCCAGAAAAGTTAAGTAGCACATACTTAACTCAGAAGACTCCTTTTTCCTTCTGTCAGCTTTCTGAATAAATTGATTGTTTAATTTAAAAAGAGGAGCTAAACATAATTCCATTTTCTCAGATTAACTGGTGGATGAGAAGCTGGACATGAGCCAGCGGCGTGCGCTTGCAGCCCAGAAGGCCAACTGTGATCTGTGCTGCATTAAAAGAGGGGAGGCTAGCAGGGAGAGGTAGGTGATTGTCCCCCTCTACTTGGCTCCATCTGGACTACCGTGCCCAGACCTGGGGCCCCCAGTACAGGAATGACATACAGCTCTTAGAGTGGGTCCAGAGGAGGGCCCCTAACACGATCAGAGGGCTGGAGCAGCTCTCCTATGAGGAAAGGTTGAGGGAACTGGGATTGTTTAGCTTGGAAAAGAGAAGGCTCTGGGGAAACCTCACTGTGGCCTTCCAATATTTGAAGGGAACATATAAATAGAAGGGGGAACAGCTGTTCACAAGGGTGGACAGTGATAGGACAAGGGAGAATGGTTTTAAACTAAGACAGGGGAGGTTTAGGTTAGATATTAGTAGGATTTTTTTCACTCAGAGGGTGGTGATGCACTGGAACAGGTTGCCCAAGGAGGTTGTGGATGTCCCATCCCAGGAGGCATTCAAGGCCAGGCTGGATGTGGCTCTGGGCAGCCTGGTCTAGTGGTTGGTGACCCTGGACATAGCAGGGGGGTTAAAACTCAGTGATCATTGTGGTCCTTTTCAACCCATGCCATTCTATGATTCTATGATTAACTGCTGATCAGCTCCACCAAAGATTATTCTTCCTATCAAAGTTCTACATTGATCTGAATTTTTGAAGCAAACAAGGAGATACATAAAGTTTCCCAATCGTTAACAGTTTTTTTTTTTTTTTAAATTATTATTATAACTTCTTCCAGATGCTCTTCTAGAAATACAACATGTACTGCTGTACAGTTTGCTAAATCTTTTAGCATGGATAAACTGACCTCTGCCCAGAAATCAGCATAATTGACTAAAAGATTCCCATTCCAGCTTTGTAGACAATATCGTAGGATGCCTGATACAAACCTGCTGTTTTCAACTCTACAAGAGAGCTGAGCCAGCAGTAGCTTCACAGGAGATGTGCCTATTCTGCGACTGGTTAGCACAACCATTCACTAATTGAACAACTCAGAATTTACCTGTGTAAACTTGATTGTATATCCCCCCTATTCCCCTAAGGATTTTAAAAAACTTCACAACTTCAAAGATCTTCAACATTTACATTAAGTTTGTTCACTTGTTAATTAAGTATTTTTCACTAGGTTCCACTTGCATCTTAAAATAAAAAACATGAAAGGGAAAAAGACAGCAGCCTCTATACTGCTTTTCCCCACAGTGGGTATAATATAATCAGGTGAATTCAACATCAGACAACAAAATCTCAATAATAAAAGCAAGTTCTGCAAAAGCAATGAGCTGAAATTATCCCATGACAAAGTGTGCTAATTTACGGTGGTTGAGTTTTATGTTGCTTCAGCTGTTGAAGTTCTGAATTCATTCCTTTGACACAGCCTGTGATCACTGTCAATCTTGTATTTGAAGATGTACACAAACCAGATACATCAGTGGTATATAAGAACAGAAAAAAGCTAAAATGTATAGGGGTCCAAATGCACCAAAAAAAGCACACTTTCTTATCAAGCTTTTCCTATGTAATAGAGATATATAAAAACCTGATGAGAAATTAAATCCATACATACTTAAAAAAAAAAAAAAAAGTTGATTTGCATCCTAATTCATGAAAAAATAATTTACATTATTCACTTTTCAAGGAAGGAGTAAAATAATTTCAAAAGGGCAACTGTTAACCAACAGAGCTTAGGATTCAAAGTAGAAAAATATGTTGCCTAACTCAATTTTTACACTAATGTAAGTTAAGAGCAAATAAATTAGAATCATTTTCCAAATGAAGCAATACAAATACAATGCTGTGTTCTAAATATGACTTTTTTCTTCACACAGACACACATAAAAATACCTGCATGTATTTAAAAACATACACACACCAGAAATGCAACTGAAGGGTACAGTTATCTACATTTTAATTCAAAAGACATGGAAACTTTTATTACTCAGGAAGATAAAGCAAAATTTTCAAGGCTGCGTATGTTCAGCTCAGAATATAAATAAAATAATTTGTGAACAAGACACCTATATTTTACAATGATTTTAAACAAATGCCTCATCTAACAATCATTTTAGAACATCTGTTTTCAATTTTCCTGCCTTCCTTTTTTTCTTTTGTAATCTATCCTCCTAAATTTATGTGGAATGTACAAAAAAGTTGCTGATATAATATCGTACTCTTTTTTTATATATATACCGGAGATACTTGAATTCATTTGAAGCTATATTCTTACCATTTTAATACTGCTATAAAGCAGATGCAATAGAGCAAACAATGAAAGAGTACAAACGAGAATTAGATGGACAATTTTACTTCAAATGCTCAACAAACCATTTCTAAAGGAATAACAAAAGCTGATTTTGTTCAACTTATGTGAGCTGTAAAAACTGAAGTACAGGCACATTAATGTGCACATTATAACATAAGTAATAATGTTGTCCATGCTCCAATAATTTAGTAACAATTCCTAGGCCACGTAATCAATTTAGTACAAAAGCCATCTAAGAATACTGAAGATGAGGGGTTACCTCATCAAGGATGGGAATTTTACAGTCACAATTTTTACCATGGAAATTTTCAAGTTAACTCGTAGTCTGCCAGGATATTTATAATTCTTTACATCTTCTGGACAGGTATAGAAAAGAAACCAGAAGGAAAATACACATTTATTAAAAGATTCTCAAAGTAATCTCACTTAAAATTTACTTGCACATCCAAACTGATCGTGTTGCCACTTCCCCTTAGTGGTATGAGGCTGTGGGACAAACAAATTCTCTTTGGTTTACTGAGGAAACCGGTAAGTACATAATTTCAACCCATATATAACTTACCTGTGCTTCCTGAGGCACTTGTGCTGCATCAACTCTGTCTGCAGTGTAGGCTGTCAGCTGTTTGTCTATAGCGGCAAGAGACTCTTGAATTAAGCGGAGGGTTTTGTCAGTCTCCTGGGCAGATTGAATACTCTGTTCAAGACTCTTTTGTCTTCTCACAGCCTAAAAACAATGACAACATTATTAATGCTAGCAATAGTAATGCACATAATACATATTTTCACTTTCTTTTTCTTCTCCAAAAATGCAAGCTAAGAATCAAATAGAGTTCTCCTGACTTGTACTCATCCACCTTTTTGTAAGATAAGTTCCGCATCTTTTTGCCACTCATTCAGTTATTTTAATTAAGAAACAAACACAAAAAAACCCATCCCAGACTGCAGAGGCAAGTTCTAAAAAAAATGCAGGACCCTGCACTGAGGATTTCTATAATGAATGGAAGTTGGCAAAACTGTATAATAAAACCATCCCCATAGTTCAACCTTTCATTCTGAGGCATTAGCAGTCCTCCTGATCTTATTATATAGTTCAAGAGATTTTGTTTACTGAGAATAGGGTACAATCCCATCTGTGATAATCCACTTCAGTAAGTGAGAGGGATAAAAGCTCTCTTGAGAAAGAGCTCTCATATACAAAGTATAAATAGCTTTCTGGAACTCAGGCAATGCCTATTCTTAAAAAAAAAAAAAAAAAAAAACAAAAAAAAACCAAAAAAACCTCTCTTTTAGTCTAAGAAGTTGACACTAGCTTGCACCCCACCATCAGTACCTATATGCACCTTTTATACAATTGGGTTTTTTTCTGCTTTTTGAGAAGGATGCTTTCCTTTTAAAGATGCTCCCTTCACGGATTACCAGTTTACCAAGTCAGAACAATAAATTAACCTTTCAATTTGTCCTTAAAACATATCCATATTTAAACACTGGACATAAAATGGTTAGCACTGACTATTATTTGTAACACTTTAATGTAATTATCAGGTAATAAATAACCTGTTGCTTTCTTCCATTTGTTGTTGTGTTCAACTGCTCTCTCATATTTTACCTAGACTTGAACCCAGCAGAATTTCTGCTTTATACAAAGCACATAATAACAATCTAATATCTCAAATCCAATACAGTTTTTTCTCTGTACAGCCATATTTCTGACCACAGAATAAAGTGACAGTCTTTCTTCTGACATGAATCAAAGAATGAGGGAAGAGGAAAATACTCTTTAAGAATCTTCCTAGGTGTTCTGTCATTTTTCAAGTGAATTCACACTTCTCCTCAGCGGTGAGAGAGCTATACTTTAATTTGAATTCACAAGTATTACAAAAAACTTGCCTTGAACAATAATCTCTCTCAGCAACTCAGTCAAAGATCCTGATATATCTGTTCCTCATGTAGCTCAGATTCTCTTACAGAGCTTCACTTTTACAAATAAAGGTTACTTCTTGTAAGTATTCTCGCTAGCTATTGGTATCAAAGAATGGGGATCTAACCAGTATTTACTATATTTGTGTTGTAAGCTGCTTTGTGCTATTTCAGAACTGCTGATCAGATAATCTTGTATCACTGCCAGTCCCAGGATCCTTCCGTGGAATGGAGCAGCATTACACGCTGCCACTGTTAATGGAAGCACCTGAGTCACTAAGGTGTTAATACCTTACTAAATGAACCACTGAAACAGAATTACTTCCCAGCACAGAACTAAGGCTGGCTATTTAAATGGCTTTTACATTCCTCTGATCTGAGATTTTACATCACAATATTATTGGCCTGTTCAAAGCAGCAGGGTTAAAAAACAGTCCTTACAATTGATTTGCAAGACTGACTAATATAAACTCATTCTGTGTCTTACTATTTTTGCCAGTTTATTGGAGATTGAAGATATACTAGATCAGAGACAGGCAAAATAGTTTTCTACAGCCCATGGGTAAGGGCATCTGTCCTTGAAGTACAAAGACCTGCCTCAAAGGAGAAAATCTATCACACCTCTAGTCTGCATTTACCAATCTCTTCTGCTTTGGTGCAACTAACCATTTGTCCATTTGTACAGAGGGCTGTACTGTTCCCAAGTTCATAAAAGCTCATCATTTAAAATTAGATAATGAGAATGTTCCGAGTGACTCAAAAACTTAATCCTGTTCACGGAGTAAGTCCCTGGCATTATCAGTGGCACTGCAGAACCCTTATCAATTCAATCCAGAGAGATGCAACAATATGGAGGAGTTTCTTCTTTCTGTTACAGTAGAAAGGTGGTATGCATTACGGGGCTTTTCAAGAAGGAACAGGCATAAAACACACCTACGAGTTTAGCCTGAGTTTCAAATTTATCCTTTAAACTCCCTTAAGTGTTTTCATATACTTATCTATATGTGCACATTTTTATAAGAAATACGAAAATTAGAATTGTTTATATATAAACATATTCTAAATTTAAATCTATTTTCATTTATTCTGATCAACTATTCTTCATTTTAGCAGAAAAGCACTGTTTTTACTTTAGTCTGAGTCCGATCTGAGGACATAATAGGAAGCTCTAAGATCTGCTATCAGATTATAGTCAATAAAGCTGGAGGCTTTAGTCTCTAAGGGAAAGTTTCTGACAGTTAATTGTTAAACAGGAAATCTCAGGAAAACAACCAACTGTCTAGTTATTTCTGAGCTGCTGAAATGTTGACAGTTCCCAAGGAAAATAAAGACATGGAAAAAATCTTGTGCTAGGAAGGGGAAAAACCGCAGCTATGAACTGAAATGTTTAACAAAGCTTGTACTGTTTCTTATGGATTTCTGTGACTGAGACATATTACATCATCTCTCTACTTTTTTCATCAACTGTTAATATATTAATGTATAGTTTTCTTGCATTCAAAGCATTCATTTTGGGCCCAGAATTTCTTTTACACTGCTCAATCTAGAACTAACTCTTCTGCAAATTCTAGTAATATTTCACAGTGTGTTTTTAAAATAAGCCTGTAAAAGTGTTTGACCTTTCAATCCCATAGTGATATTCATCTTTGACTAGATGTAGTTCAAAAGTGCAAATTAAACCAACCAAGACTTCTTAAGGTCTATGCCTTAGAGCTTGTAAAAGAAGCTCTCTTCAAAGCAATCATGTGGCTATGGGGAATGAAGAATTCTTTTCTCCACTTGAGAGAAGAACAAAGCAGGAAAATTGCAACAAATGATGAATGTGGTGTTTGAAAGAAAAGTGTTATCCTGAGGGGAGTTCTAAAAGACATTAAGAGACAATCCCCAAGAATAAAAATGGAATGTAGCCCACATGAAAAATAACATTTTATACAGTTTTTTGCAAGCATGGTCTTGAGAATATCTAGCTGATGTTTTTGGTGTTTGTTGGAAAGGATGTAAATCACTTCCAACACTACAGGAGATGACAGCCACCTGCAAAAGTTCTTCAGGCAATTGTGTTTTGTAGATCCAATATATACATGTATTTGTAAGTGAATCAATCCTTGAAAAGTAGATAGAGTGTATGTTGCTTATCACCCAGACCCAGATGTTCAAAAGTAAACTAAACATACTCTCTTTGTTAACCAAAGAAGATAAGACATACAAACATATAACCTTAATCAGCTTTTAAAAATGAATCTCCATCTCAGCAGGCATGCAACTTAATTTATACGGTAGAGGTTTGGTTTGATTGCTCTATTAATAGTGAATAAATATTTCACCTACCAGTTTCTGTGCATACGAACATATTGTCTTGGTAATTACCTGCATAATTATTTAAATAAAATAAATAACCACATTCACTTAGCCCACTAGCCAGCTGAAGTGACCTTGAACACAAGCTGAAGAGTGCTGTTAACTCCCAGCAATGTATTCTTATGGAAGGAGAATGCATGCTATTTGGATTTCAACAGGGCTACGCAAACACCACAGAAAATTCAATGTCAGGAATCTATGGGACAAAGCACACAAGACTTGAGTTTAAAAATTAATAAAACATTTTGTTGAATAAAAGTGATATCCATGTGATAAAGAAACAGTGTGACTGAATCATTTGCGATTGAAATAGCTTCTTTACTCTTCTGTTTACAGATCTCACCATGAACATTTGATTTCTGAACATCAGAGTAGCTTTCCAAGAACTGGGAGGCTTTCCCCCTCTCCTCCATTTTTATTCTTATTTCAACTGGAAAGCAATGACCTGGACAGGCTTGAGAGGTGGGCCTATGCCAACCTCATGAAGTCTAACAAGGCCAAGTGCAAGGTCCTGCAGCTCGGTCAGGGCAATCCCAAGCACAGAAATAGGTTGGGCGGAGAATGGCATGAGAGCAGCCCAGAATCAGCACCCCAAAATCCTTCTCCTCTGGGCTGCTCTCATGCCATTCTCCACCCAACCTGTATGAGTTGCCATGAGCCATTGCCATGAGCTGGCAATGCGTGCTCACAGCCCAGAAGGCCAACCATAACCTGGGTTGTATCAAGAGAAGAGTGACAAGAGAGATGATTCTGCCCTTCTACTCTGCTCTTGTGAGACCTCACCTAGAGTACTGTGTTCAGTTCTGCAGCCCCCAACACAAGAAGGATATGGAGTTATTGGAGTAGGTCTGGAGGAGGGCCATGAAGATGATCAGAGAGCTGGAGCACCTCACCTACAAGTACAGGCTGAGAGAGCTGGGGCTCGTCAGCCTGAGGAAGAGAAGGCTCCAGGGGGACCTTATAGTAGCCTTCCAGTACCTGAAGGGGGCCTACAGGAAAGCTGGAGTGGGACTTTTTATAAGGGCAGGTAGCAACAGAACAAGGGGAAATGGCTTCAAACTGGAAGAGGGTAGATTTAGACTTAAATACTAGGAAGAAATTCTTTATTGTGAGGGTGACGAGACACTTGCCCAGAGAGGCTGTGAATGCCCCATAACTGGAAGCATTCAGTGCCAGGCTGGATGGGGCTTTGAGCAACCTGGTCTAGGAGGAGCTGTCCCTGCCTACAGCAGAGGGGGTGGAACTAAACGATCTTAAAGATGCCTTCCAACCGAAACGATCTTATGAGTCTATGAATACAACTCTAACATATTTTGTCTATATACTTCTCAAAATAATCTCCAGAAGCTTAGTCAGTATTACACAGTATTATTGTACTTCTCAAATTGAAGGCCTGCAGGTAGCATTACTTTTTAGACAAGCAAGACTACTCTGTATGGTAGTGACTTTCTCTTTCTAAGTCAGGAAAAAAACAGACGTTAAGAAGCAGAATCCAGGGGAAATATTTGCATTCAGTTAGATATTTTGGGGGGGGG
>PPHD01009887.1:0-20181 GCA_002909625.1 Bambusicola thoracicus | reverse complement strand
ACAATGTTTCAGTAAAAACTGCTGCAGTACAGAATGAGTGCTCATCAGAGTCCTTAAGAGTCTGGATATACAATAAAAGAGACACGTAGACATTCCAACTGCGAGGAACAACCTTGACCCCAATAAAATCCAAGACCAGATCCCACAGAGTACTCCTCAGCAACAGAAACCCAGCGTATGTAGTGAGCTCTGCCAACATCAGTAAGGATATCTTGTCAGCTCCAGGAAGACAGGTGCGTGTAAGCGATCATAGTGAACAAATAAAATTCAAGGAAAAAATAACTGTTCTCTATTAAGATTGAAGATGGTAAGAGATTTGAAAATAATTGCTACTCCAGAATTCATAGTTGGAAAAGTTATGTTCCAGCTGTTGGCTGTGATAAATTACAGCACAGACAGAAATAGAGAGACAAAGCAGGTTCTTACCTGTGCTGATAGGAACTTGCTCCTCTTGCTCTTTTGAATCTTCTCTCAGTGCTTCAGCAAAAAGATCACCCTGGTAGTAGACAAAAATGCAAAGGAGTATGGGGGTAAAGTAGAGAATTTGTCTTTCCTAGGAAAAGACAGTTGCCAAATCTTCCACATAGAATATCCAATTCTAAGCCAAGACAGAGGAGGTAACCACCTCTCCCTTTTCAAATGTATGTCGGCACATACAGACTGAGTTCATGTGAGGACAGATGCTCAATACAGCAGTTTTCTGTCTTCTAAAATTTAATTTACACTATAACTCACTGTGATCACCAGTCTGTTTACTGCAAAGAAGGAATGAGCTTTTATTTGCACACTTTCTTACGCTAGTTAGACTACAGCTGCTTAGGCCCTTGGTATTTCCCTCCAAGCTTTCCTACTGAAACTTAAACAGAAAGGTTCAGAGACAGAATTCAGGTCTGGACAGACATAAAAGCCCTCCTGAATTTCACACGCCTAAGATGAATAATTTATTTTGTTGCTAAGGAGACTCCAAAACACTATTATGGGGGCAGAGAGACACATCATAGCTCAAAAGCATGACAAGACACTCCCATGAGAGTCCTTGAGGAACAGCACAGATGAACAGCTCCCTCCCTTTTTCTCCCCATCCCAAGGCAGCAAACTCTTACAGCACAAGGAGCAGCAGCTAAACTGAATCAAAACTATTTTTAGTACATTCATGCACAGAAGAAAACACTCCCCACATTCAGACTGCAGCTGCCTTATGCTGATCACACAGCTGAACTCCACACCAAGAATCACAGCCTAGATTCCCAGGAATCCACAACATCTTGTTAGTAATGACCACTTCTGAAAGATAGAGGCTTTCAAAGTTACAAATTGCCTCCCTGTATATTCAAAACTTCGTATAAAACTTTGTGGAAAGAGGGCAAAAATTGTCAGAAAAAGGTAAGGGGGCATCAGGTATGTCACTGAGTTATGGCACATCTATCAATTACTATCTGCCTGTTGACTGACTGTGGCTGCCATCTGGTACAGTGAGGCCTCTTTCATTGTATAAGGTAAATGAAAATAAGTTACCCTTTCTAGATCATTATTTTTCAGTTAACAGGAAACTAAGAATAAGTATATGCAGGTAGGCAACACTCAGACACATCTGCTTGGCTGGTATCTAGCAGGATCAGGAAAGTAATCTTGGCAATAAGGAAGAGTGCTTAAATGATAGCTTCATTTGAATTTGCACTGACACAAAGCTGGCCTGCAATATCAGACTAACTTTTTTTTTTTAAAGCTGTTAGTTGCCACTGGAATAAAACGCCTATTAGCATTTTTTTTCAATAGGAGCCACCTCAGAGTGGAAAGCACCACACATAACCACTTTCTTCCTTTCACACAATGCCCTTGTCTGCTGCTTGCTGGATGCATTCCAGCAGATTGGCATGGTAAGTGGAAGGCCAGCTCTGCAAGAGGTCTCCTTCCAATTTCCAGTTCAACAGCTAACTTGCCTTCCATGAAGGCATGCTTCAGTGTGACTGTTGTTTCTCTAGTTATAACTAGGAACACTACACCCTGCAAAGGCAATGGCTCGGCTACTGTTCTGGACTTCTTTCAGTATCAACTGCGTGATAAAAATCAGCGGTAATCATCTTTTTTTTTACACCGCTTTTCTATCAGACCCTTAAACCTCATTAATTTTTAATAGAAATCTTTTATAAAATGAACAAACAGTATAAAATTTAGTTTATCTTCACAGATAGAAGTGAGGCACTGAGTACACAGCTGGAATCAAAACCTCTCTAATGTAGTGCCAGAACCACACTTGCATTTCTACCAGCACTGCTGCAGAAAAGAAGGCTTTGTGCCAAAAGAAACACAAGTACCTCACTCACACAGCTTTCTTTGGCCAACAGAAGGATACACTGTTCCGTTATATTTGAATGTTAACAAGAAACAAAATGTTGTTTCTTCTCTCTGCCTTCCAGAGTTGTTGGGAATTTGTGGGATTTTTTTGGTGGTTTTTGTTTCTTTGTTTTGTTTTAAAGGGACACACACATCTCCATCTGTACTCTCTCTAGCATTCTTACCTCATCATCATCAAAGAGACCTGTACCACCACTGAAGAGACCACCCTTAGAACCAAATGGTGTGAAATCTTCATCAGTCAGCTTAGGAGGCTTGAAGATGTCATCTTCGTCATCTAGAAAGCACGAGAGATGAGAGTATTGACTGAGTTTCAGGAAAGGGAACAAAGAAACAGTCAAAACAAAAATTAGTCTGATTCCACCCCCTCTCTCTAATAAGCATGATATGTACAGAGAAGCTGCTGTAGATCTCTCAGGTTGTTTGTGGCTGCTCCACAACGTTACATTTAAGGTGAAACTCTCACTGGACCTGTTTCTGGACATTTTTAGCACACACACAGAACCACCTAGACTTGTATACATATTCACCCCAAAGGATGCTCGCTGATATCCCACCCAGTTTCTACAGCAAATACCATGTTTTCTTAAACAGAATCTTACAATTCAACCACTGACTGAAAAACAAGATAGGAGAAAATCCTACCATCTGATGGAACTTTAACTTCCTTCTTCTCTTTTGGAGTTTTCCTTGGCTTGATCTCTGGTGGCAGTGCTGTAAGAAGAAAAGTTCAAAGTGTAAATGAAATAATCTATCTTTACTTGTAACCCGTGCTTGACCTATGATAAAAAGAATCTCAAAAAGTAATTTAAAGAACCTGAACTATGTGTTTAAATATATCAGCCCAATTAAGCAATTCTGTATAGTACAAGCTCTAAAATTGGCACTTAAAATTATAATGGCAACGTAGTTGTTCACACTGTGACTAGTGGTGACCAGTATCACCTGAGAAGTCAGAGAGAAACACAGCATTACAGACAGTACAGATCCTGGACAGGGCACACAGAACCTTGGATGCCTCCAGCCATATATTATGCCTTAATGGAGTTACTTAAGACTAAGTTTTACTCCCTCTCTTTCTCATCACTCAGCAAGGTTATTTTCATTAACAGAGGATTAGCCTGTAACTGAACAAGGCAAGCTGTTAGGTTTTATATTCCAATATCCAAAATCCTAACTTGATGGTTTGAATCAAGCAAGAGCAAATAAACGTAGTAGCTCCGAGAGCAAGACAAATACAAAGCAAAAGCAAGCTCATGAGCACTCTAGAACTTAATTTCAGTTCATTTATGTTCAACTGCCACTTTGCTCTAAGAATAACTACATGAGAGCGGTCTTGTCACTTGAGATTGAAGTAAAAGTAAATGCAGTAATTATTGACTCTAATATATCAGTGAAAACAGCAGGACTGACAAGTTCCTCAAAACACAGTATATTTAAACCCAATACAGCAGCAGAAAAAATAAGCAAAACCGTGTTCCATGAAAGGAAACTACTTCTTGAGGGGTTTTCCCACTGTAGAGCTCTAAAAAAAGACCACAGCAACCAGCGCTTCCACATACTTGCCTTAAATAGGGGGAAGGATACGTGGGCAAGCATGTAATTGGTCTACATACTGATGGAGAACTGGAATTAAGAGAAAATCTTTACAATAACACGTGCACTTGAGAAGTAATCTGTCTCACCTGAAAGCAGTGAGCTTTCTCAATGGATTCCAATTAATTTCTATAAGTTAGGACCAAAACGTTTCTCAGAGCAGAAAACAGTTACAGTAGTGATCTTAATTCCTCCTATTAGGCCTTCTACTAATACATGCTCAAACAGTAGATTTGTGCAATTTCAAATATCATTAAACAAATTCTCCTCTCCAACACCCTCAGGGGTTCTCCACCATCTCACAATCATTCATCAAAACTTAAGAGTTGACTTACACGAACGCTCGTCCTCCTGTTTAACTGGTATTTCTCCTTTGATTCGGGCTGCAAGCTCATCAGCAAATGATGTTGGCCTTTTCTTTTTCTGAGGGGTAGGGACAAATAGCCATATACTTATTCTACTCTACTCAAACCCAAACGCCAGTTTGATGCAGTTGCAATTGTGAGTACAGTATATCACAGCCTCATTTATACAATTTCCTATTTAGTCTTCGATAGAAACACCCGTAAGGATTTTAAGAAACCAATTAAGAGATTATGTGTGCACCAAAGAAAAGCCATTTGTAGTACTTAATGATTATAAAGCTTTTAATGTCACCTGAATTAGGGAATATAACAAGCAGGAAGTATTTATCATATCCAAATACAACAATTTCATAAAGACATTAATGCCAAAAACCTATCCCCGTGGAGAGGCAGTAATCACTTACAGGTCTTGTGGTTTCCTCAAAGTCTCCATCCTCATCTTCTTCTTTTTCAGAGTCAAAGAGATCACAACCATCATAATCATCTTCATCGCTCATCTGTGCTGTCCTCTAAGAAAAGAAATAATACCCTGCTGTCCTCTCCTCAAGTTGGCATACAAAAGGCACAAGTACAAATTTTCACCTGCTTGGATAAAACGTTCAGAGCAAACTTACTGAAAGGATGGAAACATTCAGCCAGTTTGGGGGTACTGAGCAACTTTTGAGATGTAAGGAGAGAGTGCCTGTAGATGCAAGCACCTAGTTGTGTTCTCTAGTACACCCCTGTACTGCATCACCAAACACTAAGGCTGTGATCACAAGGAGCATGCTCTGAAACACTGTTCTTCTAATCCTGAATCTTCACAGACTGAGGGTCCCCACACTGATGCCTTCAAACATGGGTAATATTCCTTCCGCTCAGCAAGGCAGCTACCTGTTCCCAACAGTTGAAATTAGGTTTGAATTTTTCAACCTACACATTTATTTTCCCCTCTTCATTTGTTATCCAAATAGTCATATGTTTCACACTGTTCTCATCTTTGATTTCAGGTCATACTCAGATTGCACTGTTCCTTACTTCCTGTATCACAAATTCAGAATTGTAAGTAGTACAGTAATTCCTTGGAAGCCAAATTCTCCTGGGGCTGATTCTTTCAACTTCCAGTGCTCTAAAGTTATTCCTGAGAAAAACACACATCACACAGTGCCACTGAACATATACTGCGCATCTAACGATGGCAGGCAAGCATGCTTTAAAGCCCAGCATAGGTTCAATTGCATAGTATATGTCAACCTACCCATACAAGTTATTCAAATCAGGCTTAACCAAGGCTTTTAATTGCTAATTATCTAGGGCTCTGATCTCCTCTTTTTTGCATTCTCACTGTGTCTCAAGCAGAAAGTCTTTCAGGTTGTACCAGGGCATATAATCATACCATCTTTTGGTCATCCTCACTGGGGTTTCCAAATTCATCATCTGATTCCTGGAACACAAGAGATCCAAAGACAAGCATCACACATTGCTTTGTCCAGTGGTTAAACGAGTGGGCTCTGGACTTGCTTAAATATGGATACCTGTCATCTTCTCACCCCAACCAGACCACAGGATTGTTTGATTGCTACTGAACATCTTTCTGAAAAGGAGCTCACTCAAGTTTCATTAACTCAGCCAAGTAAACAAGCTCCATGTGACAGTGCATTTGAGTAACTCAAAAGGGATTTAACTCTAATCGAGCAAGGATACTAAGAGTAAACACCTGAGGATAAAAGGAGTGCTTCCACCACAAAGCTACAAACCACAGATATTCCAGGTAGACAAAACGTATCAGAAATTGATGGCCCAATGCACTGGATTCATGGGGCAAAGCCTGGAGGAGAATCACTGAAACCTGTTCAAACTTATTCCTGTTAGTTCACAGCCCATTCTTTGCCACAGTAACTTACAACAAATTTGTCAATTCTTGAATTCTCGCACAATAATTGAGCTGTTTTGCTTCACAAAGTGAAATTAGACTGGATAAAACATTTCACTTTGAAATATTCTACTATAGCATTAGTTAGAGCCAGTAGCACATTACTGCTCTCCTGAAAGGCTGCAGAGAAAATTACTGCATAAGAACAGTAACAGAAAAGTACATTTACCACAACAGACGTAGGGAGGAGACACTGCAATATTGTCTTGAGACTACAAATGAAAAAGTGAGGCAGCTAATGGCCTCGCATGTAAATAAGGACTCATGAACAATATGCAAAGCAGCTACTAATCCATTGCTTACCTCTTCATCTTTCTCTTCACTGTCAAGTACACTTCCACGATCACTATCAACTGATCCTTCTAGTTTAGATGAAAACAAAAGTTAAGATCAGACATGACATCTCTATGCAGAGCTTGTTGGTCACCAGACATAACTACTGCAACATTAAAAGCTTTGCGATGAGAACTAAAAATCAGGTGGGTAAGAGTGACCTGAAAGAGCTTTGTAGGCTGCTGAAGTTTAGGATTCTGTGCTTCAAATACACAGGGCAAGAGTTACTGACAACTTACTCACGTATGGGAAAGGTGGCTGCTATAGCATGACTCAAGGTTTTCTGTAGCTATTTGCAACATGTATCCAAACAGGCAAAACCAACTATGCAGTATGACACAAGCTATTTAGTTAAAACCAAAGACTGAAGTTTCACATTAGGAACTACTTACTCCAAGAGAAATCAAAACTTATGCCAGCACATACCCTCACTAGTCAGATCTCCGAGGCCAACATCATCTTGTTCCATGAACTGCTGGGAGCCAATCAGGTAAGGTAAAGGTCTGTCAATATACAGATCCTAAAAAGAGACAACATCAAGTCTTTCTGACAGCTAGGAACAGCTCTACACTGCTGATGAAGACAGAAGTCCTACAGCCCTTGTTATAACGTGAGAAAGATACAAGCTTATTTCAAGAGAGTCTCATAAGAAACATTCTTCAAGTGGTATGGGCCAGTTGAGATGTATTCCTTCTTAACACTGTTATCAGGAACATATACTATCACTATTTACACGGTCCCAATATGTTTTCTAGATGATATCTAACAAAAAAAATATATATATACTTGCAAGTTCTACCTCTCAGATTTTTAATTACTAGGACAGTAAAAACTGACTATGAAAATATTGCTTATGCCTAAAAAGCATAACATTTAGAGGTCTCATTCCACCCAGACTTCAGGTAGTGAACTTCCTAAGTTCACTTCCATTCAACTAAATCTCTTTAGGGCCACCGCTCATTAATGCTAACCCGACTGCAAGACAAGCAGGCTACGAAAGAAATAGTTCAGCACAGAGCAGTACAACTTCAGATATAGTCACCAAATCCTCTTTTTAGGTAAATAACATCAATTTGATAACAACGCAATATTATTGCTGACAGAAATGAAGAGCAAGTACAATAAAGCAAAACAAACCCAATGCTCCCAGCAAGAACAGGTCTCTGTACCTTTGGCTCAAGTATCAGTTCTACCCTCTCATTACTTTCTTCCTCTTCTGAGTCAGAGTTGCCTGCTTTGATGTCTAGCTGTTCAAACGCACTGTCCAGAACTTGCAACCCATAATTCACTGCTTCTTGTATTTTGGGGATTAGATCAGCTTCTTTCTGTTCCCGTGTCTTTTCCTTCAACGGGAAAAACATTGTCACTGCATTTTACTCAAGACTCAACCTCACTGCAACATGCATGCAAAAAATAGTATGGTGAAGGCTTTTCACTGTAAGCAAGAAAAAGACCTCCAGGAGCTTTGAGGGTTGTTTTGTTTGACTTAATTTACCTTTTTCAACCCTGTAGACAGAGATGTTTTAAACACCCACACTAACACAACACTTTCCTTTTTGTGCTCGCAGCCCTTCACAGGAACCTTTATGTGATAACACACCTAGACTATAAGATATATATATAGAAAGCTCTGAGTTCTCATCCCTGGTAATTGCAGTCAGATTCTACTTCCATAACTCATAATGTTTGAATCCAGAATCTTCAATTCTCTTCCAAAAAGAATATCCACAGCTGTTGGAAAATAAACGTGTCTTGTCTACCACATTGTAATATTGAAACTGGGGGGGGGAGGGCCTAAAAGATTATCATGTTGCAGGAGCTTTCAAAGTCACTATTAATGTTATGTTTGAATGACACACACCATAAACAATGAAGACATCACAAAGAAGGTTAACAGTTTGATTTGTAAGCACCCATGGAAGATGAAGTTAACTACCTGCTCTGCTTTCTCCCCAGCATCTGTTTTTGGTATAGATTCTTCCACTTCTTCATCATATACTCGCTAAAAAAGTCAAGGAAGATCAATTGAAATGAGAGCAACAAACTGCTGCAAGGGGTAAATCATGGGTATCATCAACAAAATAGAATTACAAATTAATTCACAAGATATTAAAAAAAGAAACCATAGATGATGCCAGGCATCTTCATAGCATCCTTTCACGCACTGCAGTTACTATGAAGGTCCTATCACGTAGCCTCTCAATCCAGCTAAGGTGATTCAAGACTGCACATGACACTGCAACAGGGGAAGACAAGCTGAGCATTTAACCCCACTTAAAGACTAAGTTAATGTTAAAACAAACTTAAAAAATAATCACAATATACAGCACTGTTTTAACTCCCTATTATTAAGCTACTTTAGAAGCCTTCAAAAATAAGCCTAATTTACGTATGGGCAGTTGGGTCCTGTTTTCTAGCAGCTTTTCTCCTTCTTTCCTGTTTGCCCTTTTCCTGTAGCTACAGGGAAAGTTCACATCCTTCCCCAGCCCTCAGCACATCCCGGTGATTGCTCTATCCAGCACTTTGAGCACTCTCTTGCAGGTCAGCTACTAGGAGATGCGGGAGAATAAAGAGCAACCTTTGAACCTGCACACCTGAATCCAAATTTCTCAAACATAGGTGGTTATCCCCTCAGAAGAGACAGATCTCTCTTGCTAAATTGAGACCTAAAGCGAGAATTTTTTTCTGTGCATTTACATTTAGGCAAAAACAGTCTAAAGCACCCAAGACTTAAAACGTTTGGCACAAAATCACAGTCATTTGAGTTGGAAGGGACCTTCAAAGGCCATCTGGCCCAACTCTGCTGCAACGAACAGGGACACCTCCAGCAGGCGCTCAGAGCCTCATCCAGCCTGACCTCAGATGTCACCAGGGAAGGGGCACCCGCCACCTCACTGGGCAACCCACGCCAGTGCCTCACCACCTTTATAGTAATGTATACATATATATAATCTGAATCTCCTCCTCGTTTAGTTTGAAATCATTTCCCCCTGTCCTTTCACCAGACCCTGCTAAAGAGCTTGTCCCCTTCTTTCTTACAGCCGTTAAGCCGAACAGCAAAGGTAGGCCAGAAAAGACATCGTCGCACTGCAAATAAACACCAGTAACCCAGATTTTCATCACCTCATCACCGGCGTTTGTCCCATAACAGCATTACGGCTTCAGAGGAGACGCGCGCGGCCTGAGCACAACGCTGACCAACACAAAGTGCTCGGTAAAAGCTAGAGCTGCGCAGGGAAAGCCTACAAGCCCGGCAGACCGTTACAGCTGTGTAGGTGAGGTACAGCCGCGCTCCCGGCGACCTGCCGCAGTCACAGCACGGGGTCACGCCGACGCTCGGCGCGGCACCGCTGCGCGCGTACTCACGTTCTCTATGAACTGCGTGTTGGACAGCATGAGGAAGTCGTTGAAGACATTGTGAAGGCGGCAGTCGGCGGCTTTCGTCTCGCTGATCAGCCCGTCCACCTGCTTCTTGATCTCGTGGGTCCTGGAGATGGTCTGCTGGGAGAACTCTTGCAGGAAGCGCAGGAGCTGCGTGGGACGGGAAGCGGCGCTCAGGGCGGCGCTCGGGGCGGCTCCGCGCACCGCGGGCGCTCACGCAGCCGAGACCGCGCACCGCGGCGTCCGCTCACCCCCGCGTCCGAGGCCAAGGACCAGCTCTGGCTGCCCTTACGGATCTCCTCCAGCGACCAGGGCCGCTCCCACACAGGCGCCGGCTCCGCCGCATCCTGCGCGCCGTTCATCTGCGGGAGAAGAGCGGTGAAGCAAGCGAGCGAGCGGGCCCGGCCCGACCCCGCCCGCCCGTCCGTGCGCTCACCCTGACCGCGGGCCGCCCCGCGCCGCGCTCCCGGCAGTCAGCTGAACGCCGTCACGTGACCCGCCGCACGGCGCTGCGCGGCACGGCCCGCCCCGAGGCCGCCGCCCCGCCCGGCCCAGCTCAGCTCAGCTCAGCTCCGTGCGGCTCTGCCGACAGGGGGCGCGCCGGCGCCGCGGGCGGGAGGAGGGCTGCGGGCTGGGCCTCCTCGAACCCATGTAAAGCATCCTCATAGCGCTCTATTTCCTATGTTCTTTACTGCGAGTGAATTAACGAGAAGGAATACGACAGTAACATCGTGTTCTCCCTGCTGGGAACTCAGTTCTTCAAGCAGTCAGTCTCGAGCAGCCCTCGCTAGTACCACGTGGAGTTGCTTTACGTGTTGCACTGAGCTGCATGTGGTGAGGAAGCAGGGCTCGGGGTGAGCTCTTGAAATAAGACAAAGCACCGAGGTCTCCAGGTTCCCATCTATTGATTTCGATGACCACATCTAAATACCTGAAGGAGATGGCTGGATTAGGGCTGGAAGAACATCTGAAAGAAAAGCATCACTGCGTCCCTTGCAGTGACTTTATAAGCATTACTGAGCTACGTCAATCTTTCAACCTTAGAAGAGTTTAAAGAATTGTTATGTGCTAATAACACGGCAGAAAATCAAAGATATTCCACGTGGAAAAATGTTTGTCCAGGCTGGTTTCACAACAGGGTCTTGAACAAGTCTCACATATGGGATTAATCTGAACTTTTTCTCCAAGGCTTTTACTGTTTTGCCATCATCCCTTCCTCTGCAGTATCCCAGAACCCAGCAAACTTGCCTTTCCTTACTTTCCATATCCCCTGAAATACAGAATGAAGCCCAACAAGCTCCCGGTGGATAATGCAGGTTTGCCTACCTGTGCTTGACAGAATGTGGGGTTTACATGCTGTGTGTGCTGAGATACTGCGGGGTCTTTCCATCAGGCAGCTTCAGTCTGGGGACCCTGTGAGAATTAGTGTCCATTGGGAAAAAAAACAACATGGAATACTCCTTAGGGGCAGCTGTGTATTTGGGACACACAAACCATTTTCTGAGCAAACAGGGCGACAGAGAGAAGAAAAAAAAACAACAAACAAACAAACAAAAAACCAAACAAGCATTTAAGTCCTAAAATTCCCTCTAGAGAAGTATTTAGCTGGACTGATTGTAGAGGTTAGAGAGAAGACAGAAACAAGAAAGATCAGCCGTGGTTCTCCTCAGAACTTCAAAAATAAATATGCAATGCGGAAGTATCCATAATCACATTTATCGTCAGGGACTGACCTGCATGCTGAGAAGCAGAACACGTAATATTACATAGAGCTGAGCTGCCCAATACCCACACTCACAGGTATGCCTGAGCTCTGTGGCATAACTTGCTACTTACATTTGGCTCTAAGAGCTGTGCTTGTGCTGCTCAGGTTCCCTAAGGACTTGCAGGGTAGGGCAGAGGGCTTCTGAAATCAGTCAAGGGGACAGGCTCTTGCATGGCCACAAGGAGCAGTTACAGCAGACTGATGCTCTGTCATCTGGCAGTCCCACTTCCCTGCTTTGTGCATTTACTGCAGCAAGAGGAGCCAGAAATCTTCTAGTGGGCTCTGAAAGGCTGCAGTGAAAATGTTTAAGGTAGTCACAGAATCACAGAATGGCCTGGGTTGGAAGGGACCTCAAGGATCATGAATCTCCAACCCCCCTGCCGGGCAGGGCCACCAACCACACCATTCAATAGACCAGGTTGCCCAGGGCCTCGTCCAACCTGGCCTTGAACGCCTCCAGGGACAGGGCATCCAGAACCTCTCTGGACAGCCCGTTCCAGCACCTTACCACTCTCCTGGTAAAGAACTTCCCCATAACATCCAACCTAACTCTTCCCTCTTTCAACTTAAAACGGTTCCCCCTTGTTCTGACCATTAGAAAGTTACTGGAAGGCTCCGTGAATTACAGAGGTGGGCCAGAATACCAGACATGAAGGGTTTCAAGAAAACAATCTGGCAGCAATAGCAATGAAAGATTATTGCCCAGGGGTGAAGGCTTGCTTGCATACAGACTTAGCATCAGTAATATGCCTGAAATGGCAGTTGGCTCTGGGATTTCCCAACTGAGCTGGGGATACAAATACATGTTTGAGGTCTGCCTCCTCAATATACTGATGAAATTAGCTGAGGTTATATTGAGCAGTGGGGGCTTATCCTGTGTGGCTTTCTCCTGACTGAAGTGACTAAGCTTCGGTCATGTGGAAACCAAGGCCTTGGGTGGAGTAAGAAAGGGTAGGATAAGTACAACAAACAGTTGAAGGTATCCGGACCAAAGAGCACAGTAGGAATCTTTAATCCACCAGTTTAAGTGTAGATTATCTTATGTTCACAATTCCTTATGTTCACAAAGAAACAGCTGCAAACATCAATATAAAAGCAACTGCAAAGCAAAGGAGGAAACTGTGCATTTACATTCTTGCACAAGCTGACAGATGGTTTTCAGTGGCATCCGCAATAATTCCCACAGGTCCATGGGACTTGCACAGGACTTCTAGTAGCTGTGGAAGGCTAAAGACAAGATGATAAAGAGCTGAAAATCTTTTAGAGGCTGATGTTGTGTACTTGGTATCTACGATCACAGCTTATCACTTCCGTACAACCTCTGCAGAGCTGAGGGTAAACATTTTTGTTTGGAATGGATTGTGACTGCTCTTAAAGCAAGCAGTAGGTTACTGTGTCCAAAAAATACCCTCAAAGCAACACGGCCAGCTTTAAGGGAGATAAAGTGCATGCTATATTCATTCACTTCTAAGCCATATGCAACTGTCTTAAATGCAGAACAGTTTCTAAAACACATCAACAGATTATGAAGTAAGAAATATTCTGAACTGGTGCATGATTATTAGGATCTGATTTTTCAGGCATTTGAATGAAGCATCTATTAAATTCACATTAGTGTTTGTTCATGAGTAGTTTACAGCTTACACTGGACACAGAGTTAGTCATGATGTGAAATTCAATATGTTTACATTTAATTCTCTCTTCTTGATAATCCATGGTAGTGATATACCATAGCACTAACCTGGGTAAAATTATTATTATTATTATTATTATTATTATTATTATTATTATTATTAGTGGGGAAAACGTTTTCAGAAGTACTGCTTTCTGTTACCTTAAATGTGAAACATTAACAAAAGCTCGAAAGGGGCAGCACACAATTAATCTCACAAATGTTAACAAAGTGAAAAATAAAGGAGAATACCACAGCCAACTTTCCCAATAGCTAACACAAAGTAAATATGTTTTCAATAATTTTAGACCAGGATGCAAACAAAAGAAGCAGGTGAATTACAATAAAAAGATAAACTCCTTTATCATGCTAAGAAAAGAAAAAACAAAACAAAACAAAAAAACCCAACAATCAAAACCACAGTTCACTCATTGTTCTTCATTTTCCCTGCCACTCCTCGTTTTTATGCACATGTTGCACTGTATGGTTTAGTGCAGAAATACAGTGAGACGTGATGGTCCAAACCCTGCAATTACCAGAGCCTGGGAGTGGCTATTGAAGTCAAGGCTGAAGGATACCTCAGTGTCCTGTGTACAGTGTAGAAAGGATTATCTATAGCTGGAAATAAACACATGTGCAGTCAATGGACCAACGCGGGGGTCTGAAACTCCCAGGGGTACTTCCTCCTCTGCTTTGGATTCATTACTGGTTAATGTATGATGGAACACACCATTCATGTACCAGAGAATTCATCTCAGGGAATCCAAAATTAGCTGACCTTTCCTTTAAAGTAGACTATGATTACTCACCATTACCTGTCAGACCTCAGCTCCAGGCACTGAGTCAAAATGGCATGGTCTTACTGCACTAAACTGTCATGCAAGCAGGAAAACAAAGAAACTGCAAAACAAAGAAACAGAGCTGATAACCTCATTCCAGAAAACTGGTAGTCCTAAAGAAGGAAAAGGAAACCCAGAGCAGAAGTGCTAACCCTCTAAAAGAATGTTGGCTTGGACACACATGACTTTGATGGTTCACTATGGGAGAACCATGTGTTTTTTGATCCCCAGAGTTCACCTCTGTTGGTAAAATCACGGTCTTAAAAGATGACCATTATTCTGAAGTTCCTTTGCTGTGGAGTAGGATTATGTAATGTGTTAGGAGGGAGGGGGGCAATGAAAGTATTAGGGTCTGCAATCCTTTATTGTCAGAATCTACATTCTCACACTTGTCACCGCTGGCATGCTTAGGGGAGCTACCTGAAGTCATGCATCAGGTCAATATTAGAATCAACAGATAAAAAAGCTTCTGAATCACAGCCCCATGGTTGCCCCCTTCACTCCTCAGTGAAACTTTGACATACAAAACTAAAAGGAGCAGTGAAATTACACATCCAATATCAGCTGATATATCAGCTTGATAAAGCAACAAGGAGGCAAGAAAGCTGTTGGTTTATGTTCCAGCAAAGCCTTTTAACAAGCATACGCCTGAGAACAAGGAGCGGCTCCACTGGAAACAATGAAACGACCTGTGTGTCTTAAGTCAAGCTGTAAGCGCTTTGTTTGATTCAAATGCTAAGATCTAATCTGAAGAATGCAGAAGTTATCAGGTATTTTTCGGCTTTTTCCAGCTTTTTCTTATTTAAGCTAAAATCTCTATTCCCACTGTATATTTCTCTGTTATCGTTTCTGTACAAATATTTATCTGCATGGTCTATGTATCTTGGATGTAATCAGCAGCAAACATTGCAAAATCCTTGCTCTCTCATTGATTATCAGCCCACCACAAGGACATCTGTCCTCTGGCTGTGCAGGAGATGAAAGGGAGATCACTGAGGATGTACAGTAAGAACACAGCTTACATTTAAAAAGTAGAGAAAAGCATATTTAGTTTTATGTGAATTTGGAAACAGCAAAATTGTATGCACTTCATTAGATGAGTAGCTGAAAGCAGCCAAAAGGGGAATTAAGCTGCAGGGTACTTGTAGGGGCATACCAAAGAATTCCAGGTCTTGTGCGTGCACATTCACACTAGAAATGCTGCCTCTGAAGATATTAAAGGACTGTTCATGGACTTGTTAATTGCTGGTGATGGTCTGCTGTTGCAGTGCATATATCAGTCCTGACAAACAGAAATGATACAGCAAAACTAGTCTAGCAGATGGTTATACGATGTTTCCTTCCAAGAACATAACTGAACTCTTGCTTATACTTAGGGTCATTTTGGTTTAACAACAACGTATCTGAACTAGTTCATTTAAGCCAGTGCAAAAACTTAATATGCAAATACTTAAAATGGATCTCTCCAGCAGTTTAGCTGAGTTTACTTAAACTACTATTGCCAAAATACTCCTTGAACCTGGTGCTACATTTAAATGACCATAAAGTTTACTAGGCTTAAAACAGAAGAAAAGCACCTACCAGGTCTTATATCAGTTTAACTAGAAGGTTTTTAAATGGGCTGGAAGTGAAACCAGGGGAACAAGACTTTTCTTTCTCCCCGCAGCTCTGTGAATGCACTTGGCAAAAGGCCCGGTAACAATGGGTCACCTTGAGCTGCAAAGTGCTGGTGGGCCATGAAGCGGGACTGAGGGGACAGGACAAAGCTAAATGGCATCACCTTGCTTTCTGTCACCCTAAATCAGCCCAGTGGGATTTCATGCATGCGTCAATTCAGCTCTTGTTAACTGAATCCCTTCCACCTTGCTTCCCACAGCTGCTGGCTGCCTCGTGCTCCCTGCTGCTCCAAGATATCTGCTCGCTCAGCCAGACCCCAGTTTGCCCAGGCAATGGCATCTGGTATTATGAATGACTGCCACTGGTTCACTACAGCCTGGATAAATAGTTGCTTCTCAAAATCACTGTCTCGTACTGGGCTGCCTACTGGAAGGTCCCAGAAAAGTACTTCTAACCACTAGAAAAACAAAACCACTATAGCTGGTCAGGATGAGCTTCTCAGGTATTCCTTTGGGTGTCAGCGCTTCTGAGAAAGTGCTTTCTGAGAGATGGAAAGATACCAGAGACATTTAGCAGCATTCAGCTGGGAAACTAGTAAAGTTCCAAGTATGAAGTTCTTAGCAGTTGTCATACCAGCAAAGACTTAAAATATTTCATGATTTTCAGTGGTCTCGGGCAGATCTTCAAGGCAGTTTTACCTCTTTTCTTCCTATGCGACAACTAACATGGAATTAGCAATCATTCTTCCAAGTAAAAGTGTATTAAAATCAGCTCAGTGGAGTTGCACCCAGACCTAGTCTTTAGGAAGAGTCTGGGGAAACAACTTTCTTAGAACAAGATCTGCATATGCCGAGACAAGAGGTACAAAGACACCCAGAGGAGCACCATCAGCCTACGTACACCAAGCAGCATATCTGGCAGGGCTCCAGCGTGTTGATCAGAAACCCACTGGCAGAAGAATAAGGTGTTCTGCATAACAAATGCCTTGAAAGCAAAACTAACCTTGCTTTGAGCTGTCTATGAAAAACCACAAAAGGACTGGCATAAAAATCCTTGTCAAGCCCATGGCGACCTGGGGTCAACAAATCCTGAATGTGGTAGGTGAAGGGAAGAGAATAACGCAAAACTGATGCAAGCCATGGATTGGTACAACGGTCTAAAGTTTCTCTATGCTTGTGTGAATTACTTGTATCTAGTGATCATAGAATCACACAGTCCTTAGAGCTGGAAGGGACCTCTGAAGGACACTAAGTCCAACCCCCCTGCAGCTGTGATCTGTGAGGAAATATAAAATCACTGTTGGTAAATCTTGCAGATAATCCTTAGTGAGACAAAAAAATGACTAAGTGAGGTTGTCTTGATGGTGAAATAAACTGTGCTTGGTTAATCCTCCATGCTTCAGAGATTTTATACATTTTTTAGAAATAGGAATTTTACAGGAGTTTCAGTGGGCCTGAAAAGAATTAAGGGGTGGAAAGACAATATTATGTACCTAAGACATACAAGAAAAATGTGGTGTTTAAGACAGCAATTATGATCCGTGGGTGTGTATATGGGAAATTAGTTATTAGTGGTGCTCAGAAATACGCAGTATAAGGAAGTGAGTGAATTATAATTTCTCTTTCCACTACTCCGAAGCATTTACAACCCTGTGAATTATTCAACTAACTCTTAGAATAAATAAGCCCAAACTGATATAGCTTATAACACAGATATTATTGGTTTTACTTGTTCAAACTTTCTAAACATAATCTTAAAATCATATGCTCTATTCTGATCTGGTGTTAAATTTCCTGTAGCAAAGTATAATTTTCTATTTCTTGCTAACTCTTATAACAGATTATTTCTTTTTGAAACATAGGCAGGGCCACAATTTATTATTTCCTTCTGAAGAGAGGTTGCAGGAGTATGAGAAAGAGTATTTGATTGGTGCTCTGATGTTTTCCACTGCCAGTGAAAGCATTTTGCACTTACAAAAGAGGTCACATACTTTATCACAGGTACTCTTGATACAGTCTGCACAGTCCCACAAGGAAATCATGCTTTTGGTTTGAGAGGATACTACTTTTAGATGAAGGTAAAGAGAAATGTTGCGGTGTGGTCCGGCTTTCACCAACATCTGCTTGTTAAGAAGTTTAATACCAGTAATCAACAGTTCCTTTTGGCTGTCTTACCATGCATGCATTAGTATTAAATACAAGTATCCGAAGATCTTGCAAGAGATCTCTAAGTTATTCCTGATTTTCTCCTCCAATCATGCTCCAGCCCGCGGAGAGAAGAAATTGTCACCATGAATTCCTGCCACACCTGCAGATCACTTGGACTAGCCTGTATAGTACTGTCTACAGCTTACATATCAATACATATACTTTATAAAAAATGGTTTTGTTGTTTTTTTCTGTTTGTTTGTTTTTAATCAAAAAGCTTTCAAGGGAAACTTTGTTTGAGGTTCAGCTCTTTATCCAGGTCAGTGCTCCACGGAACCAAACATTTTCTCATTGCCAGCTGGCAAAATTTCAGCAGTTTCTTCAAAAATTTCAACATAAGTGCATTTGAGCTGAACCAGCTATTTTTCTAGACTTAAATTGCTCAATGTAAAGGCATCATAAAATATCTGCTTTCAGATCCCACAGAAAGCACTCGCAGAGATCTTCTGGAGACTTGGAGCTCTCTGGAAGCTGCACATTACACAATGGTGAGTCAAAGGCTTAGATCATTTTTAAAGGAGGTTACAGGTCACTATTTGCTTTGAAACTGAAACAGAAGGATATTTAAGAGAAGCCCCTAATTATGCATTTTTAGGTGCGGGTATATTCCCCTTAAAACTGCCTGAAGATGCAAAGAAATAAACAATTAAGAAGATTGCTATGAATTTTTTTGTTTAGTTTTGGTCTTTTCTTTTTCCTTTGTAATTATTTGAGGGTAAATACAGCACAACAATAACTGTATGTGTATCTTTGGGTCTTTCCTCTGTTGTTACCATTTTCTCCAAATTGTCTATGAAAATCTTCACAGTTTTATGAACTGTTAGAACCATGTTCTCAAAATCTATAGATGTGAAACACAACATTCCCTGTGCAAGGATACATATAGTACTGTGTTTTCTGTCTGCTGTTCTCTTTTGATTTATCAAGACCTGTCCTGTTTCAGCTTTTCAAAGCTCAAAACGTGTTTGCAGAGTCTGAATCATCAGTTAAATACTGCTAAATAGATAGGCAAAGTCCTCTGGCCCAATTTTCCTCTAAGTTATGCTTACTTAGTTTCATAAACTACTGACATTAATTACTATCTCTGATGACAATCTACAGTATGGAGTAAGTTTTATACAAGAGGCAGCAGTTCCTGTGATATATGTAGATTTGGAAATGAAGGGAGAAATTATCATCTACTTATTTCTCTGCTTAATTTTCCTTAGAACTTGACAGTACTCACTGAAAAAAACTTAGTTGGTCAAGGTGATTTGCCATCTCATTCCACATCAATTCGCCCATCCACTTGCAGAGTCCACTAAATCCAATTCAGAAGACTGTTCTGCAAGATGGTTGGTAGCATTCCCTTTTTAAGAGAGCAAATAAATAAAAAAGATTCCTTGAAGTGCCATGCTTTTGAAAGCCCAGAAGAACACAAGCCTTATGTAGACCTAAAAGTCCTTGTCATTAATGTAACTAAAATAACATCTCTCAATTTAATAAATAATGTCATTTCTGCCAGTGCTCTCTTACCCTTTTGATCCTCACTGTTCAGCCTGCTTCCTGCTAGCTGTCTGTTACTTAGCTCATTTATCCTTTGGTTATTCCAGCAAAAGACCAGTTCAGAAGAGGTCAAACACCATGCACTTCCCTTTCTTTCTGTTTAGATTCACTGGAGGGTCCAGAACTTTGCTCATTAGAAAGAGAAGCATGCCCAGTTTCATTTGACTTGAATTTCTTTGAATAGCAAGATAAGGACAAATGCTGGAGCAAACAAAGGATAAAACATTCACAGAATGCAGTCCAGGAAGCAAATGAAAAGTTTCAGTTGTTGCTACAGAAACACGAGGGACAGCACTCAGACCTCGGGTAGAAGTGGCCTGTACTGCTGCAGGGCCCTGCACCAGTTTGGAGGAAGGCTGCCACCAAACTGAACATGCTCTGGACAAACAGCAAACAGTATCCTAAACACACTGAGATCCTCTGTAGAAAACCACAACACCCTGAATTCCCAACAGAAAGTGGTGGAATTGCTATGGACATTCAGATTTATATCCTTCCCATATCATTCCATGGTCCTTCCACCTTCCTTTCACTACACCATAAACGTCCCTCATCCCTGTAAGAAAGCAGCACTTCAAGAATTAAAATAACAAG
>PPHD01009886.1:0-20184 GCA_002909625.1 Bambusicola thoracicus | reverse complement strand
AAAAAAAAAAAAAAAGGATTATAATTTTCCCTGAAGTCCCATCTAAAACTTTCAGAAATTTAATTATTATAGCATTCCTCAAACTCCTTCATTATATTTTTGTATCTTCTAATATTGACTTATTAACTTGTTATGAAAATGTTATTACCATCACATGCTAAAGTAATCAGGAAAATAATGCTTTCTCATTAAACTCAGTTTTTATTTCTCTCAGTATAACTCTTTTTTTTTTTCTTAAATATTTTCTGATTGTAACAGCTGCTCGAGGGTCAAACTCCTGAAAGTGTTTGTTGTGCTAAATCTTATTTCTGCTCACATTCCCAAGTAACCTTTTCCCTCTGAAGTTCCACTTCTTGTCCTGTATGCTCTTTTAGCAACTCAGTGATCCCTAACTTCACATATCTCTGGATTTAAAATTTTTAAGCATTGCTTATCTTCAACAGGAACTGTTGAAGTCTCCTATTCGTGTCAGTTTCTAAATGGAAGGTGTTTCTGTAATACTTGTCAGGATTATTTACAAGCTGTCCACAAGCCAACCTGTAACCAGAACTAAATAAAAGAAATCTGTTACAAAGAGATTAAGTACTGTAATTAGTCCTGAGTGAAATGCAAGGGAAAAAAAAAAAAAAAAAAAAAAAAAAGAGAGAGAGACAGACAGGCAGAATATTTACCTAATAGCAGTTTAACTGACTGCCAGAAGTGATTTTTTTCTGTGGTGTATGCAACCTAGAGGAACTGCATCACGCTGAGTCAGAGATAAGCTATGCTGAGGGAATGAATTTGCAGTGTTAATGCCAGGTCAGGCACTTTCATGCAGATAGTGCAAAACCATACAGTGCAAAAACATGTTTTTTGTTATATCAGTATACGATACTTTTTTTCTTCACTAGCCATGTGTGTTTGGCTTAACTATCTGCAGTATGTTCATTTATGATACATCTATTTACAGAGGTGAGAGGCACAAATAAGGATGTCTAAAAAGAAGTATTTGCTGGAAATTGACAGACAATGAATGTAAAAAAAGAAAGGCACGTTTCTGTACATAACACATAATTAACATTTAAAATTCATTGCTGTTAGCACTATCAATTAAAAAAAAGTTTTTGCCAAGCATTTCATATTTGTACAAGAATGAATAGCATCTGCTCTTACCTTAGAAAATAATAACAGTGAACATTCCTAGTCTTGACAAAGTAAACAGAATGCCATCTGGATAGTACACAGTTAATATTTTTGGGCTCAGGACTTCTTTCCCAACTATTTCATCGAGTTTTGCTTTTGTTTGTTTTTAATGATACAGAATTAATTTTTCGTGACACTATTTTTTAAAAGGATAAAAATCATTGTAATACTGAAGAAGATACCATATGTAAACGGTATCTACTCTGCAGAACTCTCTGTGCGGAAAATAATAAATGCATCTGAAATATAAGCACAGAAGAAAAAGGATTTTAACATTAGTGACAGAGTGGACAGATTTAAAGTAAAAGGAAACATGAAAATCTTTGTATATCCAAACTTGAAGAGAATATAATTAACTGAAATCATGACAAGGAGAAAAAATCAAGGCGAGGATCCATATTTTCATCCTTTACTCATCTGGGTATGAGACATGCTTTGCAAATTTTTATATTTTTAGTTATGGAAGAAAAAAAGAAAAAAGAATATTATTAATTATTAGGTAAAGCCAGAAGTCTTAGTAACACTCCAACTTTTTTGTTTTCTCCTTCCATGAAATACCAGGTGGAACAGAGACCATACAGCTTTCCTCTTAAAGCTCAGTGCTGCCCATAATAGCAGTGAAGCTCTTAGTGTTGTCTTAACACTTCTGCTCCAGACTTATGGAATAACTGTCATGTCCATACTTTGAGACTAGTTCAGATCAATGTTGTTAGAGCAGGATAAAATGTAAAATGATTTACAAAGGAGCATAATAACGTTTTTGCTGTTTTGTCAAATCTTGCACCGAGCTTGCTTTTCTTTTCCCCCTTAACCTTTGGGCATAAGTGACAATGTCACTTGCAGTTAAAGCAGAGCACTTTGACTTAGCTGACATCAAATTTACTTAATGCTAGATCAGGCTGAGAAGTGTACAAAGGCCAATATGTCTGAGAACAAAAGTATGTGTGTGACTGCTGAGGAATATTATCCTATTCCCAGGACACTTGTTACTGAGTGCTAATGTCAGAATGTCAACAAAGGAGATTTTAAACACCAGAATAACACAAAGAGACTTAAAGTATTCTGAGCATAAGTTGTTCAAATGATTTATCCTCCATTGTAGGTTTGTTTTGTTTGTTTGTTGTTTGTTTTTTGCTTTATTCCTTAGGCATGTTTGTTTCATGATACTTTACAGTTGGTTTAAAATTTAGATAAATTAAGTCAGTTTTCTGTACATGGCTTTATTAGTCATTATTTTTAACACAATGAAGTATTTCATTATTTTAAATTTTTATACTTTGTAGATCAATTTGGTTGACATCAGTTGAGGGTTCAGTCAAACTATTCCAGGTAGGAGTTTAGGTTTTATTAACAGAGATTAATAAATATAAATACATGCAAAGAAATGTGAAATGATAGAAGAGAACCAATCTGTACACAACACCAATTCGAATACAGCTAAAAAATAACAATGAATATATTATTTCATTATGATAAAATATTATTTTAAACATGATGAAATACAGTTGTGTATACATTCAAACATCCTGTCAAGTCTACACATTAATACAGAATTTGTATAAGTATACTTGGAAATAGTAGGAAACAATACTAAATGAGTTTTCATATCTGTCAGGTTTTTTTTTGTTTGGTTGGTTTTTTTTGATGCTTCAGGCTTCTCCTTCTTAAAAGTTATCCTTTGTATCTTGAGTTAAGCTAGCAGAATATTTTTACTTTTCTAGGTGTGCCTGGGGAGCAACCAATATCAGAACAGAAGACCAACTTTTTTGAAATTTCCTTTGAAGTGGGAATTTCCACCAATCTGTTCTTTGAAACAGGCAAATGTTATCTTAATAACACAAAGCCTTTTCCTTTCTCAGAATGTTGCAAGAAGTAAAATATTAAAATAGACCATAATCATTAATATACAAAATTAACATCTATATGAAAAATAGAAGTGCTGCTCCAAAAGTAATGCCTCCTATTTTATTATATTGGACTATGACATCAGAAGTGGATATTGATGGTATGGTAGAAGAGGCTGAATCTTCCCACCATTACTCCATTACATTTTGATGCTGTGTGACAGATGGCAGTAGAGGGGTAATCTGACAAAATGGCATCTGACATGGAAATGCGTATGAAGCAAAGGGATGGAATTGAATTCCTCCATGCAGAAGAAAATGACACCCACTGACATTCATCAATGCTTGCTGAACATTAATGGAGGCCAAACAGCAACAGCACATTACCTTCACTTGTGAAAGTGTTTACAACCACTGCATACAGACTCTTGTTCATTGCTGAGAAGAGTGCATAGGCAATAGTAGTGACTATATGGAAAAGCATAGTTTTGTAGCTGAGAATGTTCTCAATCAAATAGTGTTATTGTGCTATTTGTAGCACTAGTAGTTTCCATGGAAACAAATAGGAAACATTACTTTTAGAGTGACCTATGTACTTTTTCTTGCACCAGAGAATTGATGGGGAGCAGTGAGTGCTCATGAAAGTAATTTCTGCCACAAGGAACACCCTTCTTTTTTCCTGTTAGCTTGTATCAAGCTTTTATTTATTTTTAACATCAGAGATCTAAACACTCCGGAGGAACAGGGGTCTAAAAATCGTCTAATTTTGAATTATAGCTTCTTGGCTAAATGTTTTCACTGTGCTGGTATGCACCTGTCAGACACTACCTGCAGCACAATTGGAATCATATGATTAATGGAACCAGCTCCAAGTTCTTTCTGGAGGATGGGGGTACAGAGCTCTGGTCATTTGTGATTTATTTACTCTGAGTACTGTGACAGTATAGCACGAGCTAAGGATGCACTAAAACACTACGACTTTTGAAAAACTTTTTTTTTTTATAAGACAACCATTCTTCTTCCCCAGCCACACACCAACACAGCTAAAGAAGCAATGCATGTAGGATTAAAGATGATGAAAGTATAAAAAATTCACTGATTTAAAAAAAAAAAAAAAAAAAAAAAAACTTTGTGAAGAATGTTGCAGTGGTTTTTCATCACTTGATGAGAAAAAAAAATTTTGGCTGGTATTTTCCATATGGAGGGATGGGGAGATTAAAGATTTAACTTAATCCTTTCAGATGAGAATTCACTTTTCATTTTCCATTAAGAATCATTGGACTCTGTTTTCCTCTATGTGATTGTGGGAACTATCAATGTTCACAGCTATTACGATTCTTGAGCATTGTTTTCTGTTCTGTGTGGGTTTTGTTTGTTTGTCTGTTTTGTTTTTCTTTTTTTTTTTTTCTTTTTCCCCACAAGATACTTGCTGTTGAATAACACCTTTGTCCTTATTGGAAAGAAAAGAAATTCTGAAAAGCTTTTGTTCTATGACTCTAGTACCCATAAATCAGAGAAGCTGGTAAGTTTATTTCCATGTTTCTTAAAAAAGACCTTTCTCCTCCGAATACTTGCCATTTTCTTAGTCTGTGGTAAATTGTTATATATGTATATATTTAACTGTGTATTTCTAAAAGGAAAGAAGACCTGCAATCTCCTGCAAATATCACTAATACAAATACAGAAAGAGAGGACTGTGTACCCTCTAAGACTTGGTTGATAATGTGAAGCCAATCTTTTTTTCTCCTTTTCTCTTTTATAAAATAATTAATTATCATTGAGAATGAAAAGTTCCTAATAAAGGAAAGGTTACTCACAAAAGGAACGATAAACTTTTGGGACAATGTACAGTTGAAATAAGAAAGTACAAAAACGGCTCTGAAAGTAATGCTTCTTATTTTGTTATGTTGGCCCTCAACATCAAAGGCAGATACTGGTGGTACGGCAACTGAGGTTGAACCTTCCTACCAGTATTCCATTATGTTTTGTTGCTGTGCGACAGATGGCAGCACAGAGGCAGTCTGACAGAATGGTGTCTGACATGAAAGTGCACATGAAAGCAAAAAGTGTGTCATTTAATTCCTCCATGAAGAAGCAGTGGCACCCATTGACATTCACAGATGCTTGCTGAAAGTTTATGGAGTCCAAACAGTGGATGTGAGCACAGTGAGGCACTGGGTGGTATGTTTCAGCAAGGGTGACAGCAGCGTGAAAGACAAGCATGTTATGGACATGATTGGGTGGGGTCTTTCAGCCAGTCGATATCAACTCACCCCAACTGGTCAATGAAAAAAAAAGAAATTCTAAATAACCAATCCAGATTATAATGTCTGTGCTCTAGGCATCTGACATGATGTCAGAAGTGTCTCATCTTCTGAATCCTTTCTCCCTGAATCTGAGTGAGATACTGGGAGGAATATGAACACAATGCTCCTGTTGTTTTCTCCTCAGTGTAGTCATCTCAGGATTCTGTAGAATGCAAGCATCCAATATGTCATGAAAGAAAGCTAAGCACAATGATGTCTGTTAAAAATGCAAAAGCTGAATAAAGGAATTTAAAGATAGAATGGTTTTGCTTAGATTTCTTAGTACTTTTTTTCAGAAGCTTGTTAATCTCTTACTACCAGTGGTATTTCTGCTACAAGAAGAAATGTAAACTTAACAATTGGAAAGAAAATTGTTCTCTTACATGTGAGCTAATGTGATGTGAATTATTCTACATAAATGGTTATCAGTATAGTCCAAACTGAAATGGACCTTTGCTTTCATGATGTTGATCTACAAAGCGCATGTGGAATGATGAAGCTTACACTCCAATTATGTTTTATGATGTTGACCATGAAAACTTCATTGTAATTGTAATGTCGGATGATTTCCAAGAACACGGTTCTCACTCAAAACAATAATGCCAGCTGCAGAAAGCCAGAACTCTGCCAAAAACTGTCACTTTGGATTTGGTCACTGTTGTTCCTCTTGTTATGATTGTTTGGGGCTTTCTTTTCAAAAATTTGGGTTCTTGCAGCCTGATAGCTTCATGCAATATCTGCATGTCAGCAGGCCTAGCAGAGGATCATGCCTTTCCACATTAGCTGTTAGAAAATTGATTTGAATGAGGACATGAGCAATTTTTTATTTTTATTTTTTTTTCTGGAGCAGTTAAAATTACACTGCATAAGAACAGGAGGCTAAAACAATTCCAATATAGCTGGTCCATATGGGGACTGCTTGGTGGCTTCTGAGTAAATCAGGTGAAACAGCATGAAAAATATCAGAAAACATTATAGTCGTTTGCAAAACAAATTTGTCTGAATGCTTAGAATTTTTTTTTAACATCATAAATGAAACACATAGTGTGCTTCCACCTCCTACCCCTGTCTTTTTCTCTTAGTTTTGATTTTCTCTTTTCTGCTTGCAGAAATAAACCCCCAAAACGGTTTAGTCTGAATTTCTTCAGTTTCATTACAAAAGTTTTGTGCAGATGTAGCTAAAATCTTTGTTTTTGAACTATAATGATTAATGTCCTGAGCCAGAAAGAGAGGAGACCTGAGCCAGAAAGAGAAGAGAGCAGAAAACTCAAACAAATGGGACACATAAAATTGAACACCATTCCAGTCCCAAATCTGCTGAAAGAGTCTTTTCACAGTTTGATGTTGTTTCATATTCTTCCTCCATTTTTTAAACTTTAGAAACTGATAATACTTCATTTTCTCATCCATGGAAAATTCTTCCCTCAGTATCTCATATATTTGTGGTTGAAAGACTTTTTTTCTGTTCTCTCGGTGCTTTTTCTCACTCTCTGTCTCATACTCGTAACTGATTGCCAGCTACCAGAGAATCCTTTAGTGTGATAAATTAGAGTTAGAACTGAAGCATCTTATTCCTGAATTAAAATTCTAATTTTAGGATGCATCCTTTAATGATCAGTTTTTACATACTGACATGGGGATGGCAAAATAAAGGGACTTACAATTTTGTTATTTGTGCTGATGAAGAAATACAAAAAAAGTTCAATTTGGCTGAAATCTGGCTTGTTTTAAAATCAGTTTGCTTACTGATTGATAAAATAGTGTCAAGAAACAAGGAAAACTCTAGGATACTGGATATATTCGATGTAGTACAGGCCAAGCACAAGTCTTTGGTCTGAAAATCTCAGTCATTAGTCAGATTAGACTGGATGCCAGAGACAAACACGTAATGGCTGAAGGTTGTTTTCAGGTTTAAGAAAGAAATTAGCTACATTCTATGTGGAATGAAACCAAATGAAAGAATTATTGAAAAAGGTAATAACATCCATCTACTCCAAGTGTAAATTATACACAGATCAGCAATGAGTACATGGGCCCACACTGAAGCTGCTAGTGGAAAAGTTGTATTTATCTACAGGTATCAAGATCTACTCGGATACTATGGGTATTTTCTATATGGATGTAAGTAATACTGCAGGGAGTACTGGTGGATATGTTTGACCAGTAGCCATTATATTAGTAAAAATCAGCTTAAATCAAAATATACTATTTTTATGAAATTTGAAAATTGCCAGACTGCTGATCAGCTGAGCAGAAGCTGGTCGAAGTCCAGCCGATGCACCCGCACTTGGTTTGGACTGTTTAAAAGTTAAATGACTTCTTTAATTAAAAAAGACTGGTTTCTGTGATTTGATGTAGAAAGCACTTTTCTGGAAGGTCAGAGAGACTGTTGCTCATGACTGTTCCAAATGAGGATGAAAGTGTATCTGGTTGGTCTTTTACCTCTGAGGAGCGCGCCCACCCACCAGGCTATACAGTAACCAAACAGACAAGGAATTACTTCAAACACTGCACAAGAAGGGATTTAGCAGAAGATGCCTCTGTGAAAATAACCTATTGATATTAAAGTTAATAGGATCAAAGAAATGCTAATCCTCCTACCTGGCAGGAAGGGTAACCCATAGATGCAGTTTCAAAACAAGAAAGGATTGTAGAAAGCTGGTCAGAAGGAAGAACAAGGCTGCAGTCCACTGAAGCAATTCTGAAGAGAGAAATGTAAATCTGCCCAGAGTGAATAGAAAAGGTTACAGTAAGCAGAGATCTTCATGTTCATGGCCAGCAGGGTGTACCACTGTAATTTTTATTTGGCAATTTTATTTTTATTTACATTTGTTAAGTAGACCTACATAAGTTTTAACAGCAGAGATGAATCTAGATAGGACTTCCCATAGAAATGACGAAGTCATACACTGTGCATGTGAACTATTGTACCAAAAAACAAAACAAAACAAAAAAGCTAAAGAAGGAGAACAAAAATAAATTCTGTGTGTAATCTTTGATAATTGAAGCTCTTTTTTTTTTTTTTTTTTTTTTTTCTCCAGTACTTTGTTGAAATTTAAAATATACATTACAGTGCATTTCCAGTGTTGTCTGGTAGTAGTCTATAGATGGACTAGCAAGATAAAAAAGTTCTTTAAGCCACCTTTGTGATCAATTACAGTACACGCCATTCAGCTAACTCTTCAGTTAATAAGAAGGCTATTTTCTCAAGCTTGCCATGTAACTCAAGTGATTTATTTTCAATACAATACGTTGATTTGCAATAAAACTGTCACTCGAATTAATGGAAAACATGAAATAACAGCAATACGGTTTGCTTCCTTAGCTGTTTGGCTGCTTTACTTGTGAACACTTCTATTACATTTACATATTAAGAAAGGGAAACTTCAGTGGAAGAAAGATAGATTTCAAACAAAACAAGGAAAGAAGGAGAAATGAGGAGTGTGTCACAAATGGAGTCTAAAGCACTTCACTCACAAGAGGAAGACAAAAATACACTTAGTGATATAAAATAGGTGTCATCACATCCTGTGATGATGTTGAGTAACCTCAAGCAGTGTCCCTACTCAGGGGGAGATTCTAGTGTGCGGGCAGCTGCTTGCAAGGGAAGCACTCAAAGAGGTTCTTAGGCTGCTTGCTATGTATGGGATACAATGACTGACTCGTAGTCATACAGTGTTTGCACCTCATTATATGCACTAGGCTTTTAGTGTAAGACCAGACTGGGTGGGGGGAAGAGTGCACCAGCACAGAGGGTTAAGGGCTTATGAATATAGAGAAAGAAAGGGAAAATGCTAGCATTGTGTCATGGTGACTGCATGTATGAAGCAATGTTTATCAGAGCTGTATTTAAGCAGTTTGAGATGACTGTGTACAGTGTTTCTCCACATACAGTCACAGAACTGTTCTCAGCTGAACTTTGAAGCACAGGGTGTTCACTCCTGAATCCTTAGCTAGACTTGGTCTGGTGCTTATGGCTCATTCTCACTGTGCCCACGGTAGCTTCCCCCATAGAGGTAAGCAGTGGCATGTTTGGAGGGTGCTGTTTGCTGCTCAAAGCTTATACTCCCTTTGGGACATGGAGTTCCTTCTAAGGGGACCAGAAAAGCAGTGATCCTTCTTCTGCCATAAATCCTTTTCTTGCAGTTTAATACTGAACATGGGCGACTGGTCCTACCAGAGCTGGGTTGCAGAGGAAGATTCCAGCTAGCTAAAATCCCTTTTGCAGAAGAATGCAACAAATTTTCTTCTACTGACTAAGTATTATTTTCATAGAATTTAGTTTTGGAGCACATTCTGAGGTACATAACTAAGTAGCATATTTATTATTCATGAAAATGGACTTACCATTTCTGCATTATAGAAAATAGGCAAAGATGCTTATGTACTGCAGTTGTTTAAGAAGATTGTAATTGTTAATTATATTTCTTTTATCTTCTCACCACCTCAAGTCTGTTGACTCTATCCAGGACCACCATCTGACAGGATTCTACTTTTGTATATTTTTACTTTGTTGGTGATCTAGTCTTCTATGCATATCGATGTCATTAATTTAAGCAACAATTTTGTTCTCAAGAGCTGCTGAATGTACACTGACTTGAGAAAGGATTACATATAAAGATCAAGTATGTTCTCTATATGCTGTCAAATAGGGAGGTTCCTTAAACTGCCTTGTCCCAAATTCTGTTATTTACTTCCAGAACTGGAAGAGGGTAGATTTAGACTACATATTAGGAAGAAATTCTTTACTGTGAGGGTGGTGAGACACTGGAACGGGTTGCCCAGAGAAGGTGTTGATGCTGTACCCTGGAAGCATTCAAGGCCAGGTTGGATGGGCCTTTGAGCAACCTGATCTAGTGGGAGGTCTTCCTGCCTATAGGAGGAGGTTTGGAACTACATGATCTTAAAGGTCTCTTCCAACCTAAACTATTCTACGATTCTATGATTCTTTGATTCTGTTGATGAGATATATACCATATACTTCAGAATTTATTTTAAATTTGTGATTCTGTAATTATGTACTTTTACTCCATTTGTTGTTTCCTCACAGACACACTATGTTCTGTAGAAATAATAATCTGTAAATAGAGGTTGCCACATCAAGTACAGAAAATGTCATAATTGCACGGATTACTTCACTGTTGATGTGAAGCAATATTTTTAAAGTAGGCTTTTAATACTTTCCTTTTTCTGATAAAAAGAAAAAGAAGTATAGAAGAAAACCAGACATATCAGGAAAACTGATTCAATGGAAGCCCTAGAGTATCTGTCTGAAGACAGGCATGGAATTAGAACCATGGAAAGGTCCTCATGCTTTTAACAGCCAATTGACCAAGACAACAGTCTATCATGAACCTGCATTTCTGGTATAACTTTTGATGAAAACATTGCTGTTTAAGCTGTTTGTCTTTTATTTTGGGGGAAATTAATCTATTTTCATTTTTATGCAGAAAGAAAACCTACACATTTGTATTTACTCCTGTAGCAGTACATGCAAAATGCAATCCAGATGCTTATTGTTACAGTCTTGATAATACGGAATCCCAACCTTGATTTTTCATCTGTTCAGAGGTGGGACCATCCAAAATATACAGCTATCCAAAACATACATTTCTGAGGATTATTCTAGCCCTTGTAGTAAGACCCAGGGTGAAAACTTTGCCAACATAACTCACCATAGTCAGAATCACAATCTACTCTTTTTTAGCAGTGTAGGGGAAGAGATAAATCTCTGCTTCTTGTTATAAATTAACCTTTATCATACTTTAATTTTCCTGGCATGCCTGCCTCCAACATAACACACAAGATGGATAGTAAAGAGTGTGCTTTGCAGCCCTAGCATGAAAGTAAAGAGCTCTTGGTATTTATTACCTCTTGCACTGCAGTAGCCGGGAAAAGACAACATCTGCTTCTGAGCTCTCATTAACTGCATTTTCACTTGTGCTCTGTATTTTTGTATATAGAGAAATGATAGGTGGCCTGTAATTGCAACCTGCTCAGAGCAAGTAAGTCAAATGGTAAGGTCAAAACCCTCATTTTTTCTGTTTCTGCAGACATCCTCATAATAAACAGCAGAGAGCATTCTCAGTGCTTTGTCAGTTTTCTTGTTGCCTGTCATTCAGGAGCCCAACGACTGTTGCAGCAGTGCAGTCTCAGAAGCTGGTGCATACTCACAGGAAAAAAGCACCAAACTAAAGCACTGCACAACTCATTTGTGATTTGCTGCTTGCTAGAGGAATACAATGATGACTGATGTAAAAAGCCCTGATATTCTGCACATTTTTTATTTATTCTTTTATGTAAACACAGGTGTCCTCTCCTGGTGATGCCAGCATTCACAGGGTGAAAACAAGCACAAGACAAATGAAATCCAAATAGTTGCTGTCTGTGGTGGTGTACCTTTAACCCTTACTCAGTCTAGCTTTTTAATCACTCACAGTGGCAGAGTATTAAATACAAGTGCTTACTGAAGTTAAAAAAAAAAAAACAAGTGTTGCACTCTTGATTTTTCAAACTCAGACAAGGGATCCAATTGCTGTCAGCACACAGTATCTCTGTAACAACAGAAAAGAAAATGATGTACAATATAGGAACAGTGATGAAAGTGGCTTAGAAAACAAGGAGTCTAAAATAGCCTCATGACATTAGAGCTATTTTTCCTGGTATTTGTTTTTCCCAGCTAATGCCTACATGCATTTCAGGAGTCCAGGGTTGAACAAGTGATGCATTTTATAAGGGCAGTTCATCTGGTCTTGATTCCATGTTACGTTCACAGCACTGTTTCAGGAAGCCATAGCAAAAGGAGGCTGGGGAAGCTTCAGGTTTCCATTCTGCCTTCTGTTACCATTTCTTATTCACCATTTTGGCTTTGTAGACTTGATTGTTTCCTCTCTTCATCACTTTTCCCATCATAAATCTGTAGCAGGAGGCTCTTTAGAGGTAGAAAAGACTTATTTGACTACAGCGATGGTGACATAAACTAGTTTGTTAGTGGAAACCTGTTGTCAGTTCTGAGCAATAGCCTTTACTGAGTGGCAGAAGAGGGTGCCGCCTGAAAGAAGAAAATACTCAGTTTATTGAAAAATGGCTGTTTTTCTCTGACTACCTTCAGTACATTATTGTTCTTTCATATGCCTGTTTTGCAGTGATCATACTCAAGATATTGCTTATCAACTGCCTCTTCTGCACAGTTTGTAATATTTAATATAATAAGCTTCCGCCTAGCGACATTGATCCACGGTTGAGTATGCCCTTTACTGCTAAACATTTATTTACAGTAAAACACGGGGAAAATAGTGCAAAACAAATAAACAAACAAACAAACAAAAAACCCTCAAACGTGACAGGCAAACAAAATGATGAAGACAGACTCACATATTAAATTGCAAGGTGTCATTCTATTTCAAGTTATACCTTTTCTCTACTGTTGAGGAAAAATGAAATTTTAGGTAAGAGTCCTATGAAGCTCTACTGATTAGAATTTCCTAATTCTCAAATTACAGGAAAGTACTCAAAGCGTTTTATTGTGACCTCCTCAGAGTTTAGAATAAAAGATTGCTTAAATCTGTTATTTCTCTTTCTGTAAGGCAAGTATGCTTCCAGTTGGAATAAGAGATGGAACAGAAAAGCAGTGTCTGAGGGAAAGGCCTTGTAGTGGTCAGGACACAGCACTACAGCACCTCTTAGCAGGTTGATCAGAGAAAGTTACTTAGAGGAAGCAAAAGCACAAGTGGTTTTAAAGCTCTCTAGACTGTGAGCCTTCTCTTGGGTTGGGTGTGACTATGAGAATTATTTCTTACAATAATTTTTCCCTCCAAGTGAGATTTCGGACATGTTTCAGACTCAGGTAAATCACTGGTTTACCATCATGTTTTCTGAAAGTACATGTTTTCTGCTGTGGTTGAACTAAGGACTTCTGCACTAAAATACCGGAGCTGCCAGCTAAAAGTTTGATGCTGGCACTATATCTTCTGACACGATGCTGAAAATAAGTTTGCAATGTATGAAGAAGGAACTGTCAACACCTGTTGAAATTCCTGTACAAAACTAAAAAATTAGTCCTTGTCAATGTTAGAAAATTGTCCAAGTCAGTCTAAATTAGCACTGGGACTATCAGTCTCAATTTCTATTTATGACAGCATCCTCATAATTATCATATTTATATTTGCTCATATTCTTTCCAAGCTCCCAGATAATCTCTTAGATTTCAATTAAGAGAAGTTAAAATTAGAATGCAAAGTTGAGTCAAAGCTGAAAATTAAAAATTTAGACTAATATAAAATATAGAATAGGAAGTCTACCAGTATTAGAAATTGAAAGACAGTATTAAAGACTGTATTTCTTTTCTTGATTTATTCTTATTAAATATATTTTCTAAATGGATTTGACATGTTAGGAATCAGAAAAAAAAAATCATGAGGAATCTCAATTTTAGAACAAATGTCAGTGAAAGATCAAGTACTACTGGTTACAAAAACTTCATATCATGTTTCTCTCTTTCAGTAAGTAAATGCCAGTATTACAGTTCTTGCATGTAAATGTGTGCATGCTTATGTATATCAAAACAAAGGTACACATAGACTCTGATGGTTTTGGATCAAGTCTTATATAGGATTACAGTAAATTACAAATTTAATGAAGTCACAGATTCTAAAATTGGAAAATTGCTTAAGGAAAAGTATTGTTAGAAAATTTTGGCTACAAATTTCAACATCATTGGAAAATTAACATATAAATTAATAACAAAGTTACTGCCAGAAGCGCTTGCGAGGGCAGCTTGTTGGATTAGTCAGTAACATGTAATTAAACATAGCTATTATGAAGTATATCTAGATTCAGCAGCACCTGAATGGGAGCTTATTTGCCCTCTTTATCTGCTATTCTTTAAAAACAAAGATAACTTTCATATGTAAGGCACAGTTGCTTTTAACTCAGAGCTCCAGGCTATGCTAAGAACTGATATGTATGCTGAAGGGAGAAATGATGGCTTTACCGTTAAAAACATTTATTCAGAATCCAAACCTGAAACTTAAAATCTGTGATGCTTATAAACCACTGAGCAAAATGAAGATCTAAAGTGAGATTCTGCATATTGCAAACATCAGGGGAATTTAGAGTTTTGGGTAAGAGCCATCTGCGAATGATTATGAAAATATATTTTTCTTCCCTGAGTCATTTATGCTGTCTTGAGAGGAAAAAGGACACTACTACTGTCAGCATTATAAATATACATCAGAAGACAGGCAGTTTCTTCTTACTGTAGCTACTGTGATGCATTCCCACTATTTGAGAATCTCATGATCTCCACAGGTCTCTCTAAAAGCAATGCTTCCTGTTTATTTCCATGAAAACTACCAAAAAATACAAAGAGCACAATAACACTATTTGATAGATCAACTGCTCAGCTAGAAAACATAGTCACTACCATTAGCTATGCATTTTTGCCAGCGATGAACAAGAACCTGCATGCCATGCTCCTAACTATCTGCACTAGTGGAGATCATCCGCTGTCACTGTTGCCACTCCTGAAATGCACCATCTACTTCCTCAGTGTGCTCACACCCACTGTTTGGTGTCCATCCATGTTCAGCAAGTACTGATGAACGTCAATGTGTGCCATATTTTCCACATGAAGGAATCCAGTGACACTCCTTTGCATCATATGGACTTCGATGTCAGACACCATTTTGTCAGACTGCCCGTCTGCTGCCGTCTGTCAGACACCAACAAAATGTAATGGAATGTTGTTAGGAAGGTTCAGCCTCTACAGTCATACCACCATGGAATGAAGAGCATCTTGATCAACGCATCTGCATGAATCAGCAGATTACAACCAAGGAACTGTGTACAGACAGGAATATTGCTTTCACTGTATTGGAAACAGTGGTGGCGATGTTAGAACATTGCAAAGTTTTCACCAGATGAGTCCTATGAATGCTCACACATGAACAGAGAGAACATTGTATGCAATTTTTTCAGGACCTATTGAACCAACACAAGGCTCAAGGTGTCAGTTTCCTGAATTGCATCATTACCAGAGATGAGATGTGGTATCACCACTACAAATCTGGCAGTCCATTGAGTAGCAACATGTGAATTCCCTACTGAAGAAAAAGTACCCTCAGCAGGCAAAGTGATGTGCGCTGTGTTTTGGGATCCTTCTGGATTTCCTGGAACCCATACAAATGCTGGCTAAGCTGAAGACTCAAACTTCTAGAGTCAGGCCCGAGAAGAAAACCACCTTTCTCTTTCAACACAATAATGCCAGGCCCAATGTCAATTTGAAGACCAGGGAACACATTGTAAAACCTGGCTGTACTGTCCGACCACGCCCATCATATAGTACAGATTTAGTACCATCCAATTTCCGGCTGTTCAGACCAATGAAAGACAGACTGTGTGGCAACATTTTCCTAACAATTATGTAATCATAGCAGCTGTGAAGCAGCTGGTGACCTCCACTGGTGATGATGTTTATGAGCATGGCATGCAGGCTGTTGTTCACTGCTGGTGAAAATGCATAGCTAATGGTGGTTACTATTGAAAAATGTTATTTTGTAGGTGAGAATTTGCTCTATCAAATAGTGTTATCGTGCTCTTTGTATTTGCTGTTGTTTGCGTGGAAATAAATAGGAGGCATTACTTTCAGAGTGAACTACATGATACTATAAAGAGTCTTGCCATTTGTATAAAATGTCATCATGAACTGATTCCAAAATATCTCTCTTTCTGGCTGGTTTCTCTTTCTGGAAAGTGAAAAAAAAAAAAAATAGTGTTGAAACATTTTGCTAGGGCGGGGAATCTTACCACTAATTTTTCCTCAGTCTTTCCTCCAAGACAAGATTAGGTATAGGTGGAGTATTTCTATAAAGTAGGTGGGGTGAGGGTTTTTTGCTGTTGTTATTGTTTTTTGTTGTTGTTGCTGCTGTTGTTGCTGTTTGATTTTCGTTTGTTTGTTTGTTTACAATATGTATCAACATTTACCATCTACATATGTGCCTACAATGCAGTGCAAGCTAATGTCTTTTCTAGTAACCAATAAATAGATGGGAGAAAGGTCATAATGTACGTTCACTTCTCATTACAAATATCGTGAGCTAGAAGTTACATTTCTAGTTTTTTTAAGATAAAAATATATCAAACAAATACCAAATATTAGAAAATGTTCTTGATGCTTATATTTGGATGCGTTAATAGGTAGACAGAATAGGTCACATCTGCCAGTTTTTTTCAGTGTATCTGTATCAATTTTTGCTATCACTTTCTGCTACTGATTGAAAATTTCACCCTTTGAGGGACTTAAGAACAATCTCAGTATTTTGTCTTTTTAGCATTTTTATCAAAAATGCCATCATGCTCAGGGATCAAACAGAATCTCTCAGTTGAAAGATATTTACCACAAAAGATGTGCTGAAAAATAAATAAATAAATAAATAAATAACAGCAGTGAAACAAAGCCATTCACATAGCTTTTACACTTACAAAACATACACATGTATTTCAGACTAGTAATCAACCACTAAAATGGACTTTGACAGAAAAAAAGAGAGATTTCCTTGGATCAGAGGCTACTGTTAACATAAGGAGCAAAATTTCTTAACTAGTTTATATGACCTTCATTATTATCTGTGAAGTTATAATGATTTTTTTTTCAGCTGAGTATATAATCTCTTCATATTTCCATGGAGAGATTTAAAGCAAGACCCTCATGAAACAAAAGCTTGGACATCTAGCAAAGAGCCAGTGAAAGCTGCATTATGCCTCTTTGGGTGTGTATTTTCTGTTTCTATTTGTTAAATACAGCTTATCTCCTATTTTCTAGCTGACTGAAGGGTCCTTTGAAAAATTCAGGCAATTACAGTTCATTCTAAGCAAAATATGTTTCTGAGTTTTGAAATGGGAGAGGAACAATATGTCCACATTTCAAGCAATATGACTTTTGGATAATCAAAGCTAAAATAGTTGAGATTAACATGTATCTCCTAGTTGTGTTTGGTCTGTTTGCTTGTTTGTTTGCTTTTTAGGACTGTTACACTACATTATTTCTCTTATCTTTCAAACTGTTGATCAATAAGACAGTAGTGATGATTTGCCAGTCCTCTGTTCCCTTGTGACAGGACAGCAGAGTATTGCATCTTCTTCAGTACATTTCCTTCAGTGGCAATCTGCTTTAAACAGTCAAAAAAAAAAAAAAAAAAAAAAAAATCACAGACCAATCTGGTATGATTTGGAGGTAAAAGGGAATGAAAGATAGAATTTGATGATTTAATTTTTCTGCTAGCATTTTTCATTTCATTGATGTAGCATCTTTGTGTCGTTTCATGTTAGACTTTGGTAATAGTCTATGCAAGGCAGCTGTTCTCCTCAACTGTTATTACTGAAATGGTTAAAATTATCGGAACCAAATAATTTTAAAGCACTTGTGTAACTATCATTTTTAATGCATTTTTCTGCTAAATGTTAATGTTACAGTGATTTTTAAATTTGATTAATTTTATCAAATTTCATCTAGAAACATGTTTATACACTCACAGAATTGTAGTTTTAAGGATATCTCTCCCTCTGCTTGGAATTTATAACGTAAAAGAATAAATATGGTTGAAAACTAGCCACATTTTTTAGAACTACAAATGGGTGAAGTTTCCTTGTAGATAAAAACAAATAATTTTAACTGCTTCTGAGATATGCTAAATCTCCTGCTTTCTCATCTCTAGGTGTATATATATATATATGCCTGTACATTTCTGTACATATAGGAACTGTTTTATTTAAATGCATGCTTGCAGTTCTCACTTTGGAGTTTTATTCTTCCAAATCACAGGCAACCAATGTGATCTGTGTGGAGTTGGGTCAATACCTTCCTGCCACCCCTATCAGCCATGCTGAGGGGCACGTAGTAACTATTTTCAGGTCAGATATAAGGAAATGAGGCAGTTTGGCCAGCGGCCAAACCCTTGTCAGAAGTGCCATGGCTTTCTGGGTGGGACCATCTGCTCTCTTATGTTGCCTTCTGCTGTAGATTCCCATGCGAGGTACCCTGAAGCCCTCTTGACCTTGCTGAGGACAGTACCATCATGTCTCCCATATGCAAGGACAGGCCTTTGTCGTGTTGCCCACAGTCTCTGTCAGGTCCTGCTTCCAGAACTGCCTCCTTCCTTCTCACCTTGGCTCTCCCATGGGAAATATTTTAAAACAGATATTTTCAGAGAATGCACAAAGATTCACCTTCACTTGGTCTTCTAAAACGATGTTTTGCAGAGTAATCCAGATAACTTTTAATAGAATTAAACACACCAAATGTAGAAGATGTCAAGAAGCTTTAGAGCAGTCCTCTCTGCTCTCCCACCTTCAAATTCTTTGTTATTTCTGTTGTTGTTTAAATGCTTTAGTCTTCCTTAATTTTTCTCACGGGACGTAAAGACTTCTGACATGGCTTTGAGTGTTTTCAAAAGACTGAAGAATGGTTCTGCACCTAGATGTCATAGAATCATCATATGGCCTGGGTTGAAAGGGACCAAAATGATCATCTAGTTTAAAACCTCCTGCTATGTGCAGAGTTGCCAGCCACTAGACCAGGCTGCCCAGAGCCACATCCAAACTTGGCCTTGAATACCTCCAGGAATGGGGCACCCACGACCTCCTTGGGCAACCTGTTCCAGTGCACCACCACCCTCTGTGTGAAAAACTTCCTCCTAATACCTAACCTAAACCTCCCCTGTCTCAATTTAAAACTATTCCCCCTTGTCCTATCACTATCCACCCTCATAAACAGTAATTCCTTCTCCCTTCAAATATTAGAAGGCCACAACGAGGTCTCCCCGGAGCCTTCCCTTCTCCAAGCTAAAAAAAGCCCAGTTCCCTCAACCTTTCCTTATAGGATTGGTGCTCCAGCCCTCTGATCATCTTAGTGGCCCTCCTCTGGACCTCCTCCAATTGCTCCACATCCTTCTTGTACTGGGGGCCATAGGCCTGGATGCAGTACTCCAGATGGGGCCTCAAAAGAGCCAAGTAGAGGGGGAAAATTACCTCCCTCTCCCTGCTGGCCACCCCTTTTTTAATGTAGCCCAGAACACAGTTGGCCTTCTGGGCTGCAAGCGCACACTGCTGGCTCATGTCCAGCTTCTCATCCACCGGGACTCCCAAGTCCTTCTCCACAGGGCTGCTCTTAAGGAGATCTTCCCCCAGTTTGTACAAATACCTGAGAGTGCCCCAACCCAAGTGCACCCTGCACTTGGCCTTATTGAACCTCATTAGATTTTCATGGGCCCACTTCTCCAGCCTGTCCAGTTCCCTATGGATGGCTTCCCTTCCTTCCAATGTATTGACTGCACCGCTCAGCTTGGTGTCATCTGCAAACTTGCTGAGGGTACACTCGATGCCATCATCTATGTCATCGATAAAGATGTTGAAGAGCACCGGTCTCAAGACCGACCCCTGAGGTATACCACTTGTGACCGTCCTCCACCCTGTCACAGAACCATTGATCACAACCCTTTGACTGTGTCCAGACAATCAATTTCTAATCCATCGAACAGTCCATCCTTCAAATCCATGCCTCTCCAATTTAGAGAGAAGAATGTGGTGAGCGATCATGTCAAAGGCTTTGCAGAAGTCCAGGTAGATGACATCCATCACCTTTCCCCCATCCACCAAAGCCGTCACTCTATCATAGAAAGCCACCAAATTGGTCAGGCAAGATCTGCCCTTGGTGAAGCCATGCTGGCTGTCTCGAATCACCTCTTTATCTCTTATATGCCTTAACATAGCTTCTAGGAGGATCTGCTCCATGATCTTCCCAGGCACAGAGGTGAGGCTCACTGGCCTGTAGTTCCCTGGGTCTTCTTTTCTCCCTT
>PPHD01009885.1:0-20187 GCA_002909625.1 Bambusicola thoracicus | reverse complement strand
TGAAAGCCACCTCATTTGCGGCGCACACATCCCCAGCTTGGGGATGCTTTTATATGAGGGTCTGTCACCAAGCAATCCAAGGGATTGGACAACTCCAGAGGAGCCCTGTTAGGACTGGCAGATTGCCATCTCCTTTGCCAGCACACAGACTGCTGCAGATTCTCACATGCACATACACAGTTCAGACTTGCCCTGCGCAGTGACACCCAACCGCATGTAATTCCTGTGCATACCATCTCCCTTTGCCAGCCACCTTTCTGATGCTTTTTTCCTTGTTCTTAGCAAACACAGTTCTAAATTCAGTCCCCGAGTTTCCATTAAGGATGAGCAAAGCAGAGCTTTGAAGCTGTTTTAACCCGTTTGCTCCTGCATCAAAAAAAAACCCTTCCCTGGTTTGTTCCAACAGCTCAGCACAGAAATCTTAAAATTAAAGAAGAAAAGAATTTAAAAAGGGAATTATTTTTACTAAGGTGGAGGAGTGTTTCTCTCTGGTGTGGTTTTACCAGCAGAGATTGGAGTTAAAGGAGTGATGGTGAATGCAGTCTTAAAAACTGATCTGAGCCTTCTTTGCACATTCCTTTGTAGAGCACACCGGCACATTCGGGTCTGTACTTGTGGTTGGTGGTTCAAGGTCACATTAAACAGACTGACAGCACAGCACAGATCCTGCAGCACCTGCTCGTAGCGCTGATCATCCTCCAGCAGAAAAAAATTTACATAAATAACTGTAGAAAAAAGGTTCCTGAGAGTCCATCAGGTTTCATTTTGGTATTGCTGCTCGTGGTAAGAAATAGGCACCACCGTGCAGGCTGAGTGCACCACTCAGCACCAACAGAGCTGATCAGGACCCCCCCTGCTGTGACCAAGCACCCACACTGACCACGGTCATGGCATCTGCATTGTCCATGATCAGAGCACCCACGCTCCCATGACCAAATGTGCTGCTCTTCCTGTGGCTTCAGCCAAGGTGCCCCAGGCTGTGCTCACAAAGAGTCTGCATGCTGGTTTGGTTGGTGTTTGAAGACCTCGTCCATCAGCCGTTCCTGTCCCCTACAGCATCTCAGCGCACTCAGTGCTTTTTGGGAGCTCTGACATAAGTGCCTGTTTTCTAGGATTTAAAATTGCTCTGGAAGAAAGAATTCAATGGGCTGATACTTGGCAGCTCAAGGCCTGTCTGGGGAGTTGGTTCCTCTGATTGTGCCAAGTTCTGGCATCTTCAAAGGGAGAATTTCTGTTTCCTTGTGGCAGAAACTGGTAAGAGTCATTGGCAGAAAGGATGAAAAAGTCCAAGTATGAATTTCAGATCAGGCTTGTTTTAAATTGAGCAATAGCACCTTGTGTATACATAAAGGAAATATGCATTTCCACAACTGAGAATTAGTTATTGATAAATCCACAGTGTCGTGTAGCAATATCTTTTAATGTTCTCCATGATAAGAGCAAGTATTTAATCATCTGGGAGAAAGAGATGAGGTGGATACCATCTAATGAGCATTATTCTTGTAGAGGTGCCAGATCCAACCCAACAATTTCCAACCGAAGCTTGATGGTGGCTCATTACCTGCAGTGGGGCCCTGCGTGCTCTGCTCCTGCTCCTCCAGCCCAGGTGCTCCCAGTGCTCACCTCCACCTGGGGACAGGCCCTGTAAGGCACCTCTGCCTTTGACAGCCAAGCAGAGGATGTGGAAGCACCTTTTGATCTTTTGACTGCGGCCTCTTGAAGAAACGATCCACTGACACAAGAGCTGCCCGTCTTGTCAAGACTTTGCTTCTCTCCTGCAACAAGAAATTGTCTCAAAGGCCTGCCCAAAGTTTGCTCTGCTGCAATTATACTAATGCATAAGTTTTGCTGAAGCTCTGAAAAGTGCTGGTGCTGGCAAGGTCTGAGGTACCTGGGTTCAGACCAACAAAAAGCACGGGGAAAGCAGAATATTTTGCTGCACAAACACAGCATCTAGAGTCAGGGTTTGCACCTGTGCAATTACTTTGATGTAGTTATACTGGAGCAAGGAGGCAAAAAAAGCAATGTAGACGAAGCTTTCAGCTGACATAGAAAATAAAAACACAGCTTGTGGTTGTGTGAACTGATCTGTGATAAAAATGTTTGCATAAAATTACATGCAAATGACTGGGAAGTACAAACATACCCACAAGAAAGTCTGCTCCAGTCGGGACCAGAAGCAGAAGTGCTGGAAATATAGGAAGCAGACTTGACCTCAAGAAAGTTACAGCATGAGGGTGTGAGCTGCTTTCAGCTGAAATTGGTGATAATGCTCCCAGTTATCTCTCTGGGCATGGGATCACCCCCTGGTTTTGCAAACAAAGGAATTCTGTCTAGCTCAGATAAGATTTCGGTAAGCACCCAACTTGCTGTTGTTTTACAGATCTTACAGGTAGCAAAGAAATGCGTTTGGTGGGGTGTATTACAATGGGACCCTGTCTGCCTTTTGGAGGGTGTTGGTTGGGATGGGCGCTCAAGGTGCAGCAGAGGAGGTATTTCCAGTCCTCTGCCCCACTCATTCTGGGACTCAGAAAACATAACTCGTTTGGCGCACAGTGCAAGCCCAGTTTCTATTAATGTAAGTCCCCTATGAGTGTTCTCCTGAACACAGTCACTCACGCTGGCATTTCATAAGGGAATGATAGGATCGTTAAGGTTGGGAAAGACCACTGAAATCATTCAGTCCAACCTCAGTCCATCCCACCATGCCCACTGACCACGTCCCTCAGTGTCACATCCCCACGGCCCTTGAACACCACCAGGGACAGTGACTCCACCACCTCCCTATACACAGACACACGCTTTCTGAAGGCTCTGATAGGTCGAAGATATACAGGTATACATATGTGTGTGTATAAATGAAAAATGAGTTTTCACCATCACTTTAACCAAAGACACGAAAAGTAATAATTACAACTTAAGTATCACAGATGCAAAATCACAACAGTGTTTTGCTTATCTGATCATATCTTCCCTTTGATGGTCGGGGTTGCACAATGATTACAGCTAACTCTACAGAGGCTGAGAGATAGCATAACATTGCTCATATAGATCATCACATTGCTGCTTCTCATCACCGCCGCATTGCTGTTAATAACCCAGGCTTGAGTTTAAACAGGGATAGTTATCTTTCATATATACTTCCCACTCCCATATATTCCAGGGAAAAGTATTGGATTTATTGGATGAACACAAACAGACTCTCCCAAGGTGCCATGCACATACAAAAATCCAGATGTTTCCAGCACCAGCCTTTTTTTTTTTCCCTTTCTTTTGGTCTGTTTTCCTGCCAGGCCTACAGGAAAGCACACACAACCGTAGCTCTGAGGAGCGAACTCTACAAACAAGAAAAAACAAACACAGCCGAAATCAAACCTTTTCCTCCTTTGTCATTTTGTGGCTGTGGGTGCCCGGCTCGTACCTGTTGGAGTGTTTTTCCTCTTTCTTCCGAATCCCTGCTTGTGTGACCCGGGGTCTCCTGAGGCAGGAACCGGGGGGACGTGGGTGCCTCAGCTCACAGATCCTTCCTGCAGGACGGAGCAGCGATGACCACCTATTGATCGCGGACTGCGGGTGGCGGTGCAGATAAAGTGCTGTTTGTTGTCCACCCGCCATGACCGCGACCTCCTTATCTCTGCTGCAAATCGGGGGCGATTTGGCCCCAGCAGGTTCTGGGGGAGGGAAAAGGCCTTGTGCTAAGGGCTAAGGAATTTCCCTTATTATCTGCTTAATCGCTAGGACTTCCCTGCCTTCCTTCCCCTGGTCTGACAATCACAGTGCGCATTGGCCTGGAGGACTCCTGGGAGTTGGAAGGACACGCTGATTTATTCATGGTCTTAGTGCTGTGTTAATGAAGGGCACTGAGCTTTCCAACTCGGTGGCTTCTCTAGACGTGATGAAACTTGCATGAAAACACAGGGAGGATTCCTCTCCCGTGCTTCTGCTACTCCACTTCATTAAATAGCTGCTGCATTAGGTGCTCAGTGGAATATTAGTGCAATTAGTGAATTACATTTATAACAATTTGACAGTGAGCTGTGATAAGGGAATGATACCAGGACATCTTGCTGATGCCACTTTTCTTCTCAGGGTGTTATTTCCCAATATCTTATTCTATCCTGACCCAGCAGTATGGAAGTCAGTGAAAAATTTCCTTTTGATGTGAGAGGGAACTAAAAAAACTCACTCTTAGTGTCTTTACACAACCTGGCTCTCATTAAAATGGCTGGAAGTAAATATATGTGTCCAGTTGGTACAGAGAAAATGTGTTGATTGTCCCTCCTGACTGCAACAACGGAAAAAAAAAAAAAAAAAAAGAAAAAGCAAAATAGATTAGGAAAAAGCACAAGTCCAACAAAGAATATTTTTCCAGTGTGATAAGGAAGTACCGTGTACTCCATAGCTGCATTGCTGCTCACTAGATGAACTCATTTTCAATGGAGGATGGCAGAGTTAATCCAATTCTGTTTTCTTTTGCTTACTAAGAGAGCTGAAAGATGAGCACTTATTAATTGCACATACACAATGTGCAGGCAGGGCTCAGTTTGATCCTCAAAGTTACACAGATTCCAAAGAAACTGGTTAAAATTAAGGTGAGAGAAAGGAAAGGGAAAGCTCCCTTGTTCTTATTTTCTATTATTTCCTCAAATATTTTTCAGACTGTCATGGAAATTCTGAATTTTGACAATTCTCCTGCAGTTTCATGCAGACAATTCTCCTCATGTAAATCTGGGCCTCCTGCACGGAGCTGCTCTGCTCCATCACCTGTACTAGCACCTCCCAGACGCTAGGTCCCACCTGTACACCTCCCAGGACCCGGCTGCTCAGCCAAGATTCTTCCAGAAGAGCCCAGACTGGTCGTCTTCACACCTCTAGCAGCTGCCCAGCCAGAAAAAGGCAGTGGTTGCTTTGTGTGGCCAAATGCACTCATCCTGCCAAGAGGATTCACCCCGTCTTCATGGCAAACACCACAGTTTGCTCCCTGCGCAGTCACTGGAAGCAAGAACAGACCTCTCTGTTTCTGCTGTTGCTGTGTCCGAGCACAGCAATTCGCAGACAATCAGCAAACCTGAGATTTGCAAAGCAGAAAACTTTCACAGAAGGCTCCAAACCAGCAGCTAAGGAAAGGCATTTGCCAGCCCTGAGTCACCCTCTGCTCAGCAGCCACTTGCGGGTGCTGCTGCGTGCTCTGCCCCTCACATCAGCTCTGGAGCTGCTGCAAGCAGAGTGGCTGGCCATCTTAGTCACCCCCAGTTAGAGTCCTGCTCCCACGTCATCGCTGACAGATTTGATCCTTTGCCTTTTTTACAATGGGAACACCCCTCTCATCACTTCCCAACATGCTGCAGCAGAACAGAGCTATGACCCATCTACTCATATTTGCCCTTCTGAAGCACAGAAGGCTTTTTCAAAGTCCCATTTGGGACTTCTTTCCTAAAACACTCCATCCAAGAGCAATCGCTCGTACTCCCTTTGCTGACTCATAACAGGATAAAGTAAATCTCACTTCTCAGCCGTGGGTACATAGGACCTACATCTTCCCTGACCATCATCTTCTGTGGATGAGTCTGAGAAATCCAAACCAACCGCATGACATCTCCCTTTTGTTTTTAAGAGGAACAGGTGTGCTGACATGCTCAGAGACACTGACAGGCTCTGACTCATTCCAAGAGTCAACCGATGGTATTCGGGGATGGTTGGTAGCGGTTACTGGGGTGGACTGTCAGAAGGCTGGTGAGATCAGCAGGAACTAGACTAGAAAGAACAAACTTCTGATTAACTGGAAGATTCCTGGAGAACAAGGAACTGCTGGTATCTTACTGAAGATTTTCCTCTGGGGAAAGGAAAGCACATAACAACTTTAGGTGCTTGATTTCTGAGTGATTCACATCTGCATGCAAAAGAAGCAGCACCCACAGAGGCTGGAACTCAAACTCATTAAGCATTTACCACTACGGTTAAACTGAAGAGAAAAACTCCAGAGACTGGCTTCTGTGTGTGCAGTGAAGCTACTGGTGGACATATTTTCATTAGGCAATGCACGCCTTCATAGCCAGACAGACCCCTTTTTCCTTCCTCTGACTCATACATTTTCTGCCCAGCTCAGAAGAGCTCTTCACTCAGTCTTGAGATGTGGAAAAGGAGGAGGGAAACCCACTGCAATTCTGTACATCTTGCTGCAACTCCCCCAGGGACCAATTTGTATCTTCTTCTCATTGCCAAGAAATTCTGAACAGAAAAATGAGTTGCCCACTCGTTTGGCTGACCAAGACTTAGCTCGTCCGTAGAGGCAGCAGCCATGATTAGCTGGATATGAGAAAGAGAATAACACCTCCCACGCACCCCGAGACCACACTCTGACCTGGTGAGAGAACAGCAAATACGGGCACTTGGGAGAGCTGTATGGGACCACCTCAGCCAGAGGCAGAATGAGAGCCACACCGTGGGTGGGAGCAGGAACACAAAACGGAGGGGGAGGGAGAAGAACACAGCAGGAAGAGGGTGTGAAAGGTTCATAAAATCATTAGAGCCTTCTTACTCTCTTCTCGTTGACTGCTAGCGCTGTAGACTTGACGCAGGCAACTGTCCAGGTTCTGCCTCTGGGATGCACACAACTGGGATCTACCCCATGCATTGCACACACTGCAGTTCTTCCACCCACAAAGCATCTCCAAGGCTCTCTTTGCATTTATTTTCAGCTTGGAAAACCACCACACCTCTGATATCATCTCCCAGTGGGGCCTGAATTCATTTCAAGTCAACTGATCCAGTCCCAAAACTTCCCTATGTATATACAAGGTATATTGATGGTTCATAAAACAATACACAGGACTGAAGTGGCAAGAGACTTAGTGATTAAACAACACCAACTATTTATACAGTGGGTTCAGAAAAGGGATTTTATTGACTGAATGCATCATTTTTTCCCATTATACTTTTGGGGCTACTTAAGCCAACTCTGCTCCACGGAGTGAGGCTCCACACATTGCACGAACTGAAGCATGCAGGCTGGAAAGAAAACTAACACCCAAGCTAATTAATATATACACTCTCATTTTTATTAGATGTCTTTTGAAACTACTGCTTGTTACCTTTAAAAGGAAACTCAAGGCTCAGTCATACAAACACTCCATCTGCAAACCTGCTCGCACTCACGGACTAGGAGTGAATTATTGCCTTTACATGCATGAAAACTCTGCAGAGGAATTTGCTTCATGGTGACTGATGAAACATTTCAGCATCTCTGTTTTATCATCAGAAAGAGAGAATCTGAGAACACTTTAATGCCCACAAGAGCCTTTGTCAATGAGAAGTGAATGTTTCATCCCAGCAATGATCAGGACCTCCTGTATGGCTCTTGTCTTAGACTGGGCTTTGAACTTTGAAAGTAACCAGTGCAGATGAAAAGAAAACAATAGATGAAGGTTTATAACTCGCATGAAATTGTTCTCTTGGCTTTTTGTTGTTTTCATGTTTTAGGCAGGGACAAATATAATGTTTCATCAAAGATGAGTTCACAATTTAATTATTTATTGGGGGCATTTTGCACTTTGCATTGCAAACTGCAGCGACTCAAAGAAACATGTGCTGGCACAAAAAGGGGAGGAGGAGTGAACGCTATAATGGAAGAAATGTTACCCAATAATTAAAATTCAGTGGTACTGTAAATCCTAATGGAAACAACAATGCGTCTTTGTGTACAATTAACTCTGGGCTCCGGTTCATGATAAAAATTCTAGCTTGTAAAAAGCCCTGACCTCAATACCAACAGCTCAACAGAGGTTCACAGATCTGACTCAAAAAAAAAAACCCCCACAAAAAAAAAAAACAACTTTCACAGAGTGGGAACAAATAATAGCTGGACTCGGTCCCCTAAATATGCTCCAATTATTCAGGATGGTTGAAGATAAGCTACAGGAGAAGGAGCGAGGGGAAAATAGTCCCACAGCTCAAAGAAAAGTACAAAATGTTGTTTGATGTCTAGAGAGAAAATCTGCCCTCCCCCTCTTGTTATCCCAGTCACGCTTTCCGCGGGGCACCCTGTGTGCTAACAGCAAAGTCCTGGAACATCTTTATTATTATTAGTTTAACACTTTTTTTATTGTTAACAAAGCAGACAAAACGAGTTGCTCATTACAGTGAGTGACTGACAGGGAAACATGGAGGACTATTCATTAAGTAATTACTACTTTTAGGCAGAAAAAGTTACCGTGCTTAAAAGAGGGAAAAAACAGTACAAAATCAAATTGTCTATTCTCTTTTTGGTGGGTGTGTGTGGAGGGAGTCATGTCTCATGGAAAAGACAGTTCTACAAATGTCAATCAGTTTGACAAGCAATTATCAACTTCCAGATAAGGACAGAGACGGTGGGTAGAGCACCTTGGAACAGACTGCTCAGTTACTGCTCCGTGATGGTGATGAGAGGGACCTGCCCAAAGAGTGTGCCCAGGGCTCATCTGCAGACCTGGAGAGAGGAGACCAAAGCTCAGCGTTTCTTCTAACCGACATCATTCTAAAGAAGGAGGAAAAGTGTTGCTCCTCGTGGAAGGGTAGTGAACTCAGAAGGGTTATTTTGGAAATGTTTCCTGTCAGAGCTCAGAACGGTTGGATTCCTGGTTGGGCAGAGAGTGGTTTTCTGTGACAGCAAATTCAGCACTTGTAGCAGATGCTTCCTCCGGGGAAGATGAGAAATAGGATTATCAAAAGCGTTTCAGTGTCTGAAGCCCTCAGATCCCAGCTGTAACATTTACTTCCGAATCCCTTAGGATCTCCAGTAGATCTCCCCAAACACACACACCTGAATTCTCTGCAAGCATTACAATGGCCCAGGAATTCAGAAATTTCTTTCGTAACCTGGAAGGCAGGAGGAAGGCTTTCCAGTCACCTGGCACCATGCAACAGTAGTGCAGTGCCCAGAAAAGAGAGCTGTGAGTGGGTACTGAGTGTCCCTTTGGTTTCAGTAGGAGCTGTGGGTGTTCGGATGCTTTGATTGCAAGGCCGTGTATTAGGTGCTCAAAATACAGATTAGGAGAGATGTGATCTCTACACACGAGAGCCTGTGGAAAGCTATAAAAAGAATCAATTCTACATTTCAACCGCTATCTTCTGATCCTTAACCGTAGGGAGATTCAGGAAGGAACTTGCTTGTGTATGCTGCAGCATGTTAGCTCTTGGGCTCTGGATGCCTTATAGAAGGAGCAGAGCAGCCTCTATCAAGTGCAGCTGCTGGGGGCAAAAAGCTAAGAAGCTGAGAATGACCGTCAGCGTGAAAAAAATAGCACCTTCATGCAAACATTCCTTATGGTGAAGGACTCCATCTGCTTTGGCCCTGTGCACGTGAGCCCACTTTGTGCTGCACTGGGACATACACCCATGCAGATCCCCTGGAAAACTGCTTAAGAGGAAAAACTCTGTGCATAATGCTATGCGTATCTTCAGTGCGTTGCTTAACTCCCTTCTCACACGAGCCGTGAAAAACCATGGAAAGTGTGGGGATTCCTCAGGATAATCATTTCCAAGGAGCTGGCATTTGGTCCATTTGATGCGGAACAGGGACACGTGCCCACACGTCCCAGGCAGTTGCGCATGCTGAGAGCCGATGCCAACAGTGACAACCAATAGCATAACTCTTACTGATCCCAGTGGGGCAAGAGCAAGGCTTTAATCCCCGTGTTGTTTCCAAGCTTCCTGTTTTGAAATTGCCATAATTAAATTCTAGAGACTGAGAAAGCACCATACACGTTGCCAAGTTTATGTCAAGCTTTATCAGGTGATCTCATCATAATCCGGTAAATAGCATATCATGAACACCAAATCTAATTAAATCCTCTTGAGATACGAGCTAAAAAACAGACACAAACAAGAATCAAACGTTTTAAATCTGCCGTGGTACAATCAGAATTAATCCCTTGGGAGAAGTGAATTTCCTTGAGATCTGGACAAAAAGCTTTCTGTGTTCTCCTTTCCCTGGTGGCTCGTGCTCTCTCCAGCACACTCAGTCAGAAGGCGAATGCAGTTGCTGGGTTTTCAGTTTCAATGTAGACTGCACGACACACACCTCCAGTTTCCACCTTCTGGGTGAGACAGCAGCATGAAGGAGACAGGTTTTAACTTCTTTTTTTCCAGTATTCTCTGCAGTACTTTTGGTGCAACTTTTGGTGCAAAAAGAACCCCAAAACCTTTAACTGTGGAAGCACAATGAAAAAAAGCTCAAATGCAAACTGGAAAAGGCAGCAGTGAGTTTGTTGTTCTTGCAACAGTCAGTTGATCAGCATATTATCTGCCAGGCACCTTTCGAAACACTTCTCAAATGCACCATAGGTGTCTGTATGTGTGCATAAGCCCTTAGGGCTACACCTATGCAGCTAGTAAATTAAACAGTGGCAGGTAATATTCCCAGGCATTGGTATTTGATAGTCTATACTGTTAAATTCCTAGAACCTGCCCTGGCGCATTTTTGGCCTGGATCAATTAGCATTCTCCCACACACGTCCCAGGAATTTAGGAGTTAGCAGAGCCAGCAACCATTCCCAAGGGACGCCATGCCTGCGCCTTCAGTTGCCGTGGATGGTAGGAGAGCTTAATGACATGGATATGGCACATTCCAGGTCAGCTGGCCTCATCGTCAGAGCACAGCCCTAACAACACTTAATCTTCTAATAAGAGCTGTCACCTATATGCCCATGTCATAGCCTGTACCTGTTGTATAGTTAATCCAGGTACTGCATAAGAGTGCTCTACCCTGAAGTCAGATCACATCAGGGCTTTGTGAAAGGGCAGGTCAGGACTTTGTTCATTGTATGATTTTATGAGGTACAGCTTTTCTACACCTGGGCATGAGTTGCTCTCAAATCCAGCCTTTCAAATGCATTGCATTAGCTTGCAGTCGAGCTGAACACAGTCAATGGATATCTCAGTTCCCATCCTTCTTTCTTGATAGGAACAACCTCAACCCTAATCCCTCTGAAAAATCACCAACAATCTGATGTTTGTATCCCTTCCAATTCTTGAATCAACTGATTCAGAAGACCAAGATTTCATACCAAACAATATCATTTCAGCCCAGCATAAATGCAGTCCTTTCCCTTTCCGAATCAAGCTAAAAATCAAAGCTCTGAATGGATTTGCCTCAGGTGAATGTAACAGCCCCTCTCATGTGGATTCACCCTGCCTAGCTTTAGCTCCCCTAAATGAAATGCTGCTTTCCCAAGCCTACCCCTGCAGCCAAGGGAATGAGGCACCAGACAGTAATTCAGCCCACCTCAGACCTTACTTCTGCCTCCCAGTACAGAGAGTACGGGCCAGCAATGGGCATCATTTTGACATTCCCAACTATTCCTTTTATCTGAAAACCTGCAGTGCTTCGTGATCTGTCTGCTTTTGACAGTGGCTTTCAAGTCTTCTGCAGGGCTTACCAACTTTGGTCTGTATTCTCGCAGGAAAACAAGAAAAAAATTAACTAGCTCTGTCCCAGCTGCCAGTTCCAATAGCAAAAATGACTGGCAGAGAACCAGGTCAAACCTGATTCAATATGAAGTTTCTGTTCTTCTCACTCTCAATCACTGGGAAAAAAAAAAAGAAGAAAAAGAAGAAAAAACCCACAAGTTTCACAACAACAAGGTGACCCTGACAGAAAACCACCTCCCTTCCATGGTCATCACGCTTGGTTCTTTCACACAACTGTAATTTCACCTACAGCAATGTCAGCTGCTCTTACTACCAACTACTGTAACACATATCACCAGGATGCTGGACTAAGAAATCCTTCTTGGATTTCACTGCTATGTATGTTGTGAAAATGCATTATGTATGTTTCAAAATCTTACAATAGAGCTAGAGGGAGAGCTCAGCTCTTGCTGCTTCTGCAGCACGATAACCACCACTTCCACCTCCCCCCCAGCCAAGTGATGGCTGTGTGGCATGCACTGCTTCCAGCTGTCCACAGAATGCACCTCAGACACTCCTTGTGCAGTGTTACAGACCGCTAAAATATTGTGAAGACGTATTAAGAGAGATTCCCTTTGCTGCTGTTTGCAGATCTCTGAAGGTGAGGAAGAAGCAGGAAAAAAAACCCCACAAATATTTCAACTGAGAGAACTGCAGTTTGTACCTGTATTGGAAAAATGCTGAAAACGAGATTTTTCTTCCCTGTTAACTGACTCTGTTCCTTCAAAGTAAATTGATTTTTGTTGCAGGATCTGAATTTCACTGCTTTTTTTCCTCTTTGGAAATGCTTCAGAACAGGATGCCATTCAAAAGTGGCAATTTGTGGTACTTTGCAACTTTGCAGCACTGTGATTTCCCTGGTTCTACCTCTGCTCTACCTCTCTCCCCACACGCCTAACAGCACTCTGTGTTTCTTCAGACCGTGCCCTAGAAAACCACCCATCACTCTCAGTGCATCCATTAGTATAGTGCATCTTTAGTTCACCCTCTTTTCCCTGAGGTCTGAAGTTCAGTATGCAAAGGCAGCTTCCAAATGAGACAATGGCAAGCTTATTTACAGAGAGCTAATGACAGAGAAATGATGCCAATGGGGAGGGGAAGAAAAGAAAGAAAGAAAGAAAAAGAAAAAAAAATCAATTCACCCGGTCATTTGGCAAGAGTGGAATACCCATTTCCCTTCATTCCAACGTTTTCCTTTTGTTCCAGAGGGAAAGGTCTACTGTATTCAATGCAAATAGTACTGCTTATGTTGAGCACCAGAAGATAGAGAGGAGCCAGGGATCCGTGATGTCTTTTAAGCTAGATAACATTCAATTGCTTTAAAAGAAAGGAAATTTTCATCTTTGGAGATGAGAGGTAACCACAGCAAAATATATTATCTGCCAGCATTACTATAAATAGTGATAAGGAACAATAACACCTTGATAAATGTAGTTTGAACCTCAGCTGATGATTGGCTTTAGCTGATCACTTTTTTACTAGTTTGCACTTATGACCTCAGGACTGAGCCTACAGGTAATGTAAATTCAGTTATCAGCGGTGCATCCATAGCTGCACCGTTCTCAGTCCTCCTCATTTTAATACCAAGACAAACACACAGAATGAACACTGTATCTTGGCACTTCCTTCTTTGTCACAGATTTGAAGCCGGGATAGTGGTTCTGCCCTCCAGCTTCTTTTGCTCAAATACATTCTTCTTTCTCATTCCAGCAGTGGCTTCGTACATGGATATATATCTGGTACATAATGTGTATGCCCCAAGAACTTCCACATCTTTTCAATGATTTTTGCTACAAGCCATTGCTGGTGACAAAGTTTCTCTGTTCAGTGTACAGGATGCTTTACAGTAACAGAATCATAGGTTAGTTTGGAGGGGACCTTAAAGATTGTGTAGTTTCAGCCCCCATCAACTCCAGATGGGGCCTGATGAGGGCAGAGCAGAGGGGGACAATCACCTCCCTCTCCCTGCTGGCTACCCTTCTTTTGATGTAGCCCATGGTACTTGTATGGCTGTATGACAAACAGGTATTGGGTTGGAAAGATTATGCTGTTACAAAGTAGAAGTGAAACAAAGATTGTACTGTGTCCTAACCTCACCAAAAGGTTCCCAGAGGGAGGATCTCCAGATAGCAATCCTTCCTCCTGGGGAGTCAGCCCTTAAATGGGGTCTAGGAGAGGGGGGAGCCATGCTTCCGGTCACTCAGGTGAAACTGCATTCACCTGCGCCCCTGCAGCTGACTCAGTGCTCACCTCAGGTGGTCAATCAGAGGTTCAGGCCATGATTCAACAGTTCCCATGCAGTACTGTTGGCCTTCTGGGTTGCAAGAGCACACTGCTGTACTTCTTAGTGTATCTCAATTCCTGCCTAAAATGCAGGCAAGACTCCAGATTTTGGACACACAAATCAAGGCTGAAGATTTATGTACGCTGAAAATTTCTTCTTTGGGATTCAGAGTTGATGCTCCTTCTCAGATGCACTTGTTGAAACTCATTCTTATACCTAATTTAGAAGTAGATTTTTATATCCTATGCAAGACGTTCCCATAACTCCAGTAAGGATTCACTGTCTGCAGCTAATTTGCTCTGCAAAATAAAACTCAGTGTGGTGTATGAGGCCATGTTTATTTCCCTTTCACCTAGCCTACCTTTGGGGCTGGTTGTGGGTGATCCAGCTGACACCAGATCCTGGGTGACAGATCCTGGGTGTATTCTCTGCTGCTTTGCCTGGGCACTCAGTGCTATACCTCTCAGTGTCTCATATGGCCAATGCAGGGCAGACGCAATGGCCTTGGGCTCTTCTTACTAGGGACAAAGTACCATTTCCAACACAGCCATATATGATTTTCCATCTCATAGGTCTTGGGCTGAGTTGTGGTCCTTTAAAGCAAATATTGACAAGAGGTGCTTGGCTTCAGGCTATCGTTGGGGCAGTCTATCTTAGTTAGGTGTAGGCATAGCCTTTGGCTCAGGGTGAAGCAGCATTTGATTCTCTTGGATACTCTGGAGATATTCACAGGAGACAGAGAGAAACATGCCAGAGAATGTTTGCTCACCTCTCGTGCCCACCTGTAGGTTACACACCTGTGACGATTTGACATAAAAAAGTCTCCCATATAAATACAGGAAAATATGGAAAAATACCATTCTTCAGTGAGTTCAGCACACTTCAGCTTAGCTTCATTTCTCCTGTAGCCAAATTATAAGAGTTTTCATGACCAATAATTTATCCTCTGCATTGAAAAGCTCCTACCTGGTTTAACTGGGTTATTCATTCCTGATCAAGTGAAGTTCAGTAAGGGGCAGGAAAAAAAAAGGTGAAAGGACAGCTCCTCCAAAGCAGTTTGTAGTCAATAGAAAGCTCAAGGCTATAAAATCATTTTTCTCTGCACAGAGAATGCAGAGAATATGAAAGTCCTGGCACTTCAACCCTTTGAAAGCACTTCTGAGCTCTTTATGTCTATCTCATTCTTCATTCATGGGTCTCAGTAACTGACAAATTACCTTTCTAATGCTACATACTTCAGATCTAATTTGTATTTCCTTTGGTTAGCGCTTCTTCCTTGATCTCTATTCCCTATCCTCCCTCTCCCTTCTATGTGCTTATATTCTGGTTTTGCTGTTCTAGGCACTTCATCCCCTCTCTGATGCCAGCAGCCACCACACTGAGTGCTCTGGGTCCTCTTTTCCCAAGGAATGACACGTTGTCATGCAAACATGATCTTCAGTGCCAAGGTATTGCAGAGGGCAGCTCTGCAGACCAGTCAGCTCTCCAACAAACCAGGGCTGCAGAACAGTGACATTTCTCCAGTACCATTTCCATTAAGGCCACTGTTAGTAGCTGATCCCAAAACCTCTTTAGGATAGAGGCATTAATCTCGTGTAATAAGTCATTACCCCAGGCCTAAAAAAAGAAAAAAAAAAATCTTATTTTGTTTTGAGAAGGAGGTAGGTTAAGAAACAGACTCTGCATTATTTGGTCCCACTGATCCTTTACAATTCTGACTGCAAGTGCTTAACTCCAACAGAGCCATGCATGTTATCTGAGTTTCTTAATAACCCTGGGCAATTATGGGATAGTCCTGGCTAGTCCAGCTTCCAGCTGCATTTCTGTGACTATCCACAACAGTAGCAGCCACAATGGCCTGGGATAATAAGGAAAAACGGCAACAAACAATTCTTCCTTGTAGCATTTAGATGACAGGGCTAACTGAATCATAGTCCAACAGTCTAGTACTAAAAAATGTGTGTTTACTTACGAGATGACCAAGGAAAGACATACAGATCTAGGTAAAAGAGTCCCAGACAGACCTTACTTCAGCCTCACAAGCTGAAGTCCCAGAGACTCAGTATAGATATTTTAAGTAGAACTGCAGGGGACTGCTGACTGCTGCACAGAAAATAATACATATGGATGGCCAGCCTTGGACACATTTAGGTTGGTTACCAGAAGCTATTACACCTTGATATCTGCCTTTTTCTCTGTTGCATGCCATGACCATCAAGAACTCCACATGGGTTTCAAAGATCACGCATAGACTGCCCTACTCTAAGAGCAGCTGTCCTATTTGGGGTGAAGACTCATGATTGATGGCTGTCTAGGCATGACCCAGGGTTACATGTGGGTGATGATGGCAGTAGAGGGCAGTAGTGTACATCACCTCTAGTGCTCTCAAAACAGAGGCAGACCTGCTCGACATAGGGCCATTTCCTGGTGGCCTAAGGAACAAGACCAACAGCAACTTGCTCATTCTGCAGGGGCCCAGAAAACACCAATTTGAAATATTTTTGTTTTCCAAGCAACCATTAATATTCCTCAAAACTTCATGAACATCCATTTCTTCAGTTCTTAGCACTTCTGGTAAAAACTGAGGTTTGGGGTGTGTGTCAGTGATCATAGCAGTGGATGCCACCTCTGCAGTCGGATTTTCCCACCGTGTGCACATGATGCTGAGCACGTGTGAATGCAGGGACTCATTGTGGTGGCTGCCCGGAGAACTGAGCTTTCCCATCTTCAATGAATTGGCAACAGCCAGGAAACTACCAAGGGCTACCAATGTAAATGCAGTGATAGCTCCGGGCTGAAGAACAAAGGACAGGAAAATGAAAGGCAAAGCTGATGAGCCATCCTCAATATTAGCCCTTGTCACTCATTTTACCCTCCCGGGAAGATGTAAGGCTTCCGTGACATCTGTCAATCTCACCTCCCCTCCCTACTGTTGGTTTAAGTCAACTCTAGAGTGGTATATCGGTGGAGGATGGCAAGATGGATTTTCTTTTGTTTTTTAAGTAATAAAAGAAGCTCCTGTGTCTTTAACCTTCAGCATAACCTTGTTTCAGTCTGGTTCACATTGCTGGACTGCTCCTTGATGAGCTTTTTATGCCTGATTAATTAGTACACTGAGGGGGGCCAGGGGGGCTGCTCTGTTCAGCAGCTTGTGCCTCCTCCTAACTAATCCACCAACCAGCATTACAGCTCCATAGGGTCTGCAGCTACCTCTCTTATGCCTCTGCTGCGGAGTATCATTACTTCTTTCCACTTTTTGATTGTATTCCTTCCTATCGATTTGACCACATTTATTGAGAGCTGGCTGGAGACTACATTGATTTGAGTTTGTAGGCTTTATTTCTCCACTATCACAAAACTTTTCAAAGAAGAAGAAGATTTAAATGCAGAAGTGAATGATTCAGATTTATGGAGTATTATCTTCCAAAGAGCTGCTTTTGCAGTGTCATTGATGATAAGAAATTGTATTTTTTTAGGAAGATAACTTTGCATATGCCCTTACTGTCACTGTATACAATCAAGAAAGCATATTATTTTTTAAGAAATATGCATCCATAATAATAGCACTGATGCTAAAATATTTTTGTCCCTATTTTCCAAGAGGGGTGGGAGGGAAATACTGACCCTCTTGCTAGATCACTTTCAACTCACCCAATAAGGAATACTAGATAAAGTCCATGCCGTATTACTGAGGATAAAAATAAAGGCAGCTTTTTGCTCATATAGCTTTGGAAAAAGTCAAACTACAAATCAGATGCAAACATACAAAGGAAGTCATTGGCTATTAGAGCCTGGAAGGATGGTGGCATCTTTGTCACTTCATCACTTTGTAGAATTTATGAGACAGTCTGGTGCAGATTGACTGGAAGAAAATAATAGTCTGTGAGTCCCTAGGACAGCTTGTGCAGCATGCACAGCCCTGGCCATACTGCAGAGGACCAGCCATGGGGCTGTGTTGCCTTCTTGCATTTCCTCTTTGCAGGTCAGGTGAGGGCTTTGCACTTGATCGAGCCAGAGTTAATGACTTGGTGTAGACATACCTGGGTGAGGTTCTCCAGCCTCTGCAAGGGGGTAGACAAGGTGAGCATAATAGTCCCTCCTGATCTGAAAAGCCTGTGAGTCAATGAGCTTAATGCTAGCCTGAGGGTTAGTGCTGATATATTTCTCAGCTGTTAACAGAAAAGGAAAAAAAACTGTACTCTATGTTGAAAACAAAAAAAATGCTTATTTCTGGGAGGGTTCAGAGATGTAGCAGGACTGTCTTCAGCCTGCTGAGAGCAGAGCTGGGGATCATCCAGTCGAGTTTGGAGGCTGCTTCTGATCTTTAGTAATGCTGTTTTGTCCCCAGCAGGAGAGATTTGCTGCAGGTGCAAGGTGGCACTGCAGTATTCTGGAGAAGAGCTGCTTTGTGACACCATTCTCCACGGCCACAGTGCCTCGCTGAGCACATGCTGCCATGTGTTGAATTTGGAAGTGTTCAAAGAGCAAATTTCCCTTTCCTGCAACAACTCCAGTCTCAGAGCTGCGGAACATATTCTGGAAGGAACCTGGAGAGGTCATGTAGTTCACACTGGTTCCCTAACACAGGATCAGGTCATCTGCCTAACCTGTTCTCAATAACATAGAGATACAAACCCACACCCTCCCTGGGCAAGCTCTGTGCTTTGCCTGAGCTTTGACTCAGAGTATGGTGAATTCCACCAACCTGGTGTGAGGAGAAGGTAAGTTCTGAAGTGGAAATGTGCCTTATATGGAAGGCATGATTGAAAAAAAATTGGAGATAATACATGTGTATCTCACCTGTCTGGTATTCAGACGCTTGGTGACCCTGTATAACCTCCATGAAGCAGGCTAGCTGTAAATAACTTCACAAAGTAATGAGAAATCAGCCTCCTTTGTTTTGAAAACATCACAATATTGCTTAGCAAGCCTGCTTTGACAGGTTGCATTTCAAAATAGTGTTTTACTGACGTGGTGACACAAGTAGCCCTATTTTGCCAGAGAGAAGTTCAGTGCCTGGCATGGTTAACCCAGCTGGGGAAGTGTTAGTTCAGTTTAACTTTGTATTCTAAGTCAGTGCCTTCCCAGGCTTGGCTGTGCCTTTGCCTAGCAAAATAGGGGCTGTTTACAAGAGAAAGTGAGAGCAAGCTGTGGAAAGGCTTGCAGGCAGCAATATGACACAGAAGTGGTAGATTGAACTCAGTGAGCCAGAGGTCTTCTCCGTCATTTACATCCCTAATTGCTGTGTGGGTTTCTGCCTACTGCAGGTGGTCCCAAGGCCCCTTGTCTTCATGTACCACAGCCATACAGACTCAGGGCCTGGGGAGCTCTCAACAGAAGACCAGAAAGAGCAAAAAATCATTTGCTTTCTGTCAGCAATATAAAAATAGAAACAGTGAGTAGGTGCCCATGAGGTGCTCCAGAATCTTTCTCAGGTCATGTCAGTGATGGCAGCAAAGTTTCTTTTGCAATATATTTACTTGTCAAATACTAAAGATCTTGCACTAAGCAGTAGAATATGTACAGATTGAGACAGATCTTTCCACGCCTTTCAAAATGGGGTCAAATACTAAGTTCAGTTCACAGGGATGAGCAGGTTTCTGCCAGGGGTTGTTTCACACTATTCATCTTCAGAGAAGTGAACACTTTGGTGGGCTGTGGCTGCTTTCTGAGGCTCCTAACTGCTTGCACAGAGCTTGATGAACTTCCCTGTCTGCATCCATGGCATCTCTGTGATGCCAATGTCCCAGTGGATGTCCCTTGCCACAGTCCATGTCCTCAGGTCTGGCCATGACCACTGACACGTATGGCCTACAGCAGCAAAACTACCCATGAAGCAGCCAGGATGAGTGCAGCAAAATATATGTGTCCGTGTGCGCAATGAAGAAAGGGGAGATTTGGTTTGCATTACACTGAATTTCCCCTACCTCCCAGCAACCAAACTGAAAACTGAATTATTCACTGAGGCTGATTCCCAAAGCCAGTCCCACAGGACAGCAGGCCCAGGCCGCAGCCCAGGGCGAATTCCTGCTAGGCCTCAGATGATGGCAAAGCAAACGTTCTGCTATCAAGAGGAAACAAATTAATTTTTCTCTTCTGAAACTGGGAGAGCCTTGCATTAGGCCGTGCATAAAATAAGGGGGTCCCCAAAGAAATTACAGAGAGCAATAAATATCCCAAGTTGTTGCCTGCCAAGAGCTGAAGGAAATAGAGACTGGGATAAGGAGGAAATATGTTTCTATTCCCCCTTGAAACAGAAAGTTTTATTAAAACGCAGTCCCTTGGAGGCCAAATGTGGCTATCTGTGAGCTGGGGATGGCTTCTCAGTGTTGGGGAGAGACAACAGCAAGCAGGGAGCTGGAGGGGCAGCCCAAGGGAATGAGCTGCACCTGAACAGAGCAATCCGGTCTCTTTTCCCTGTTGGGGTCATCATCATTAAAAAGGGCCAAAATGTGCTC
>PPHD01009884.1:0-20189 GCA_002909625.1 Bambusicola thoracicus | reverse complement strand
CCTGGGCTTTGCAGGTCTCAGTGACATTGCAGCGATGTCCTGAAGTTGCAGGGAAGGTCCTCAGCGTGCGAGGCTGAGCCTGCAGGAATCTGGGGAAGTGAGGAGGGTGGCAGGGAGGAAGCACAGAGCTCTTCGTGTCTGAACCAGCGCCTCCAATCAGATAATAACAATTTTAGGGGCCGTGCCACCTCCTGCAGCAGTTTACACCCTGTGCATCCATAGGGTTCGCTCTCAGCTGGGGAAGGAGAACCATTATGTGAAAGTTGAACTCATCACAGATTTCCAGACTGATGGCAGCACGGGGCTGTGGGCAACATCCCCACCCCTGGCCCAGGCAGCAGCCTGCCTGTGCACGGTGCCCATCGCCCCAAGGCAGACTGGGCTCTGCTGAGCACAGCAGGACCTGCTCCTGCAGGGTTTGGGTGTCAGAGCCTCGGGTATGGATCACTGAGCAAAGGCCCCAGGACGCAGCTCAGTGCTGTGCTGCTGAGTGTGCCCAAAGGGGCCATAAGGAAAAATGCATCGGTATCACCTGGGGGGGTGGCGGTGAGCAAGAAGCAATGTGATGCATTCGGGGCAGGCACCGAGGAGCTGAGCATCGTGCTGAATATGGGTAGAGTGCAAAGGGGTAGAAAATGGGAGATGTGGGTTTTGGTATTTTGGAGCAGGCGCCAACGGCGTGTTTGCTGCTTTGCTTGCTCGAGCCTTGCTGCTGTCTCTTATCAAGCTCTGCTCCTGCTCTGTCCCACAGGCTGGTGGATGACCGGTGCGTGGTGGAGCCGGCAGCTGGGGACCTGGACAACCCTCCCAAGAAGTTTCGAGGTGAGATGGGGCCGGGCTGGGGCAGCCCTGTCACTGCTTGGGGACAACTGAGCATCCATGCCAGGGATGGGGACCACAGCCCCAGCTCGCCAAGGCTGGGAGGTGCTGCTTGCAAAGGACTTCAGGCAGCTTCTGTAGGCCATCACTTGGCCAAACCACTGACCATCCTCTCTTTGCCTCTGGGAGCATTTGTGCTTTTCCTGGAACTGCTCCCAGGTAGGATGGTCCTTGGGACCCCATAGCCCAGCCCTAAGGAGCAGAGGTGGCTGGGGGCTGTCCTCAGCAAAGGTGGGTTCGACTGTGCCTAAACACATCCTTAAGGATGCTGGCAGCCTCACCTGGCTCTGAGCAGGGGACAGGGAGGGACAGAAAGGGCCCAGGAAAGATCAGAGCGACTTGCAGTTGCAACAGACAAACTATTGCAAGGCAAGTCTGTTCTCACTCGGCACTAATTACATCTGCTGTGCTTGGCTGCACCTCAGGGCGAGCCAGGGGATTAAGCTGCCCTTTTATGAGGCATACAGGATGAGATGGTAAATCTCTCCCCATCTTGGTGGTCACGTTTTGGGCTGTGCCATCTCCTCGGGCTGTGCTCACTGCTTCCTGTGCTGGCAACCCTGAGCAGGAGTGGGCCGTGGTGGCCTGTCCAGGTGGAAAGGGGATGAGTCAGTGGAGGGCTGGGATAGATGGGAAGCTAAGACAGGCTGCTGGAGGGAGCAGCTCCTGCCTCCCCAGTTTTGCAAGTCCTGGGGCTTAGCGGTGAGGCAGTGTGACCCTGGGGCTCTGCAGGGAGCAAACTGCTGCACCAAGTGCTGCATCTACCTGGGAAATGCTATGTTTGTGCCTGGCTGCCCCATGCAAACCACAGGGGAAGGGATGTGTCCCACAGAGCACCTCGGTTGGGCTGAGTGCCCAGAGCACCCTGCAGATGGTGTGGTAGATAGGGGATGAAACATTGCTGTGCACTGAGAAACCCCCCCAAGCCAGCGGTCACATTGCTGGATTTGGGGTTTACTTATGGCAACCATTCCTTTTACACCAGGTTCCGTAATTTCAGACCCCCTTTGTTAAAAAAAGCAGCTCTTTACGTATTGGTTACCCACCCTGCATCCTGCCCAGCCCCTTTCACGGGGCGGCTTTACAGGTCCCTGCTTGGTGCTGTCCCCTCTGCTGAGCAGTGAGCTCGCTCTCCATAGGACCACTTGCCCCTCCTTTGTACATGGTGTCAGCTACCAGGACATCTGCCAGCCCCACAGCCCTGACACACCCCACAGCCACTCTGTTCCTGATGGACTTTCACCTGGGAACAGCTGGGAGCCATGGCAAACCCCCAGCCCTTCCCCTGGTCCCGGCAGCCACAGCGTCTCCCTTCCTGGATATGGGTGGGTGCTGAATCTCTTTTCCAGACTCAGGTCTGCTCTAGGCTCAGCCCTGCTCCGTGCAAACCCTATCAGGATATCCAGCTGCTCGTTTTAATGGCCGGAAAGCCAGCGGTTTGCCTTCTCAATAGCTATCACTGCGAGGGAGGTAAAAACAATGGGCCGGTGCTGTTTCCCTGCTGCAGCGGCTTAAGGGGGCTGTAATGGGCTGTTGCCATCCCCATATCCTGCGGCCAGACCCTGCCTTTCCCAGCTCAGCTCCCATGCTGCTCAGTGGGTTTGGGGCATGGTGAAGGGAATGGGGCCTTTCTCCTACAGACCTCCATGGGTTTTGGAAATGCCCAAGCCCATCAAGGAGCCTTTCGTTGGTGTTTTCTTCCCCTTAGCCCTTCCCCAGCCTTGCATTCTGGCACATTAGGAAGAAGCAAATGGGATGCCTCAATCCTGCACTCAGCAGGATTTAAGCCCACCACCCATCTTGAAGAAGATCCCCGGTACTCAGACCCAGGGTCCAAAAACTCCATTTTCCAACAAAGAATTTCTTTGGAGCTTTCCCCTGGGCAGCCAACTCCGTGCCTCAGTTTCCCTCCTTGCAACGCATTGCTGAGGGACAGGGGAGGTCAAGCAGCTCCGCAGGCAGGGAGTGCATGCAGCTAGGGGTTTGATTTGCATCTATCTCTTAATAAGCTACGTTAGATCTCTTCCCCTCCCTGCTCAGTTTCTCTTTTGCACCCGGGTCCTTTTGCAACCTAATTAGCAATTTAATGAAAACAACTCAAGGTGCCACAGGTGGCCCTGCGGTGCTGCTGGGAGGCAGTGGGAGAACGCAGCCAGGCATTGCAGCAGCTGTGCTGAGTCCCCGATGAGAAGCCCAGCATCACAAAGCCTCCTTGGCACGGGACATGCCATTAGCAAATAGACCTGTAAAACGAAACGTGAAACTTGGCCTCTCACCAGCGTCCCGAGCCGGTGAGAACTGTGCTCTGGGCTTGTTTGTTCGTCACTCCCAGGTAAATAAATACGTGCTTGCCAGCAAGCCGGGAGCGGGGCCAGAGATGGAAGTGATTTTTCCTTTTGTGTCTGAAGTTTCTGCGCTGCTATTTCGGGCATCATTCGGGTGACCCAGGCTGAGGGTCCCTTCCTGCCCCCATCCCCACACAGCTTCCGACGCGGAGCCGAATCGGGGCTCACACTGCAGCTGCAGCCTCCTGATTTGCAGAGAGCTGCTCTGTGCTTTGATTCACAAAGCCTGGTCCCGGGCATCTGTGCTGACCGCAGCACGGTGGGGCGAAGCATTCAAATTGGAGCACTCTGCAGGTTCCATCCGCACCGCCAGCGTTTGGGAGGACCCAAACCCATGCCCTCTGTATCACCCAAGTGTCTCTTTTAGGGCAGGCGTGCAGCTGTTTGCAGCACTGATCTGTGAAGCTCTTGCTTGGAGCTTCCAGCGCTGCACACTGAGCTGTGAGCAGTCACAGGAGAGCAGCAGTGTGTTGTGGTGCGTCCTGGTGGCACAGCCAGCGTGGGGACAGCATCCTGCAGGGACACAGGACATCAGGGCTGTGCGACTGCCTGCTCCTATCCCAGCCCTGCAGCCTGCTCTCCCTCCCAGCAGGATCTGCTCCTTGGGCAGCCCAGCTGTGCCTCATCAATACATTTTCTCCCCATGAAGCTTTCCTTCCCGAATTACGAGGCTGTTTCCGATGGGAACGCTTCTATCGCTGCTCCAAGAAGTGGAGTCACTGCTGGACTCCTCTTTTCTCTGATCTGCAGCTCGTGTGCTGACAGCGGGCAGTGTGACCCTCTGCCAGCCTGCCTCGTTGCTGGGGGAATGGGGAGTGCTGCGGGGATGGGAGCAGTGCCATGGAGCAGTGCTGCTCCTCCCCGGGTGATGCCGCTCCCATGGAGGACCCTGTGAGGCTGCTGCAGCTGATGCTCGCCTTCCTCTCCTCCCAGATTGCCTCTTCAAAGTGTGCCCCATGAACCGCTACTCCGCCCAGAAGCAGTACTGGAAGGCCAAGCAGACCAAGCAGGACAAGGAGAAGATCGCAGACGTGGTGCTGCTGCAGAAGCTCCAGGTGAGCGGAGCTCATAGCTGCCAGCACTGGGAACCAATTGTGAGCAGTCCCTGGGCAGAGGTTGGCCTCCAAACCTCTCACTGTGCAAACCCCCCGGTGTTTTGCTTCCTGGAAAACAGCTGCACAGCCAGTCAGGACCGTCTGGGTTTTGCTGTATTCAGATGTCCTGCTGTCCCACCGCCCTCTTCTTGCCATGGATGTTTGTCCCGGGGCAGAGCTGCACAGAGGGACTGAGCTGTGGAGAGGAGGAGAGGTTGGGGTGAAGGATGGCATCTGTCTGCCCATGACCATGTTCTGTCTCGGCCCCGTAGCAGAGGAGCAGGGGGAGCTGCTACAAGCAGGACCTGCTCCAAAGGGCTGGGGAAGCGAAAGGCTCCTGTTGACTTCCATAAGATTTGGAAAAGGCCCATTTTAAACATTGCATAATCTCCTCAGACAGCTGGCGAGGCCCTGAGGATGATTCATAGGAGTGAAGCTCAGGCAGGATTCATTAAATCATCTCGTCGGGCTCCAAGCCGGGCCCCACTGCTCCCCAGTTTTGCCTTTGTTGAGAGAAGGCTGAGGCAGCGTCCGGCTGGGGCTGGAGGCACTGGGATTGGGTCAGCACTGCTGTGAGCATGCACAGAGCCACACAGATCCCTGCTCTGCTGGGATGGTGACCTGTCATGCCGGCAGCTGCACTGGCCGCAGCTGGACGGAGAGGCTCATTTCCGAGCTTGATTGATTGAACCTTGCTTTGGATTTGTCTTCAAGAGGTCCTGTGATTTCCTCGCTCCGTCCCGCTGCTCCTGGTGCTGCACTTCGGGCTCAGCAAGGTGCTCCCCATGCTGCTGTGCAGCCCTGAGCTCCATGGAGGCTTTTGTCCTGCTCCCGCTGCCTCTGGGACTGCCCACCCCAGGGCGCATCCCTGATGCCCGTCCCCACATGGACAGACTGGAGCCCTGCAGGCTCAGGGCAGCCCATTCCCACTCAGTGAGGGAGGAATTTGGCCTTGCAGACCACCCGCCCCATCCTCCCGCAGGGTGCAGACTGCGATTCCAGCTCAGTTCCCCATCTTCCTCAAATGAAAGGGACACACAGCAGGATGGGCAGGGATGGATGCTCCCCCAGCCGTGTTCCTCACTGTGGTTTCCCATCCCGGCTGCATTGGGCCGATGCCGCACCCTCGTGTCCCCAGGAGCAGATTCCTGCCTCGCTCCGTGCATGTTGACAGCTCCCCTTCCACTGCCAGAGCTGCCATGGAAAATACCTGTGGTTTGGAGAGGGGCTGGTGGGCCCAGCCTGCTGCAAGCAGGACCGAGCAATTACATTAATTCTTGGGGTGGTTTGGCCAGCATGGACCCATCCACATCCACCACGGCAGGCACAGACCTGCCACCAGCTCCAGGCATGGCTCTGCCCACACGGTGCCTTCTGTGTGCTGGTCGGGGTGCTGCCAAGAGCCTCTGGCACCAGCAGCCTTTCTAGGTGGGAGCATCGCTCGTCCCCAGATCCCTTTGGGGTGCTGCCCCATATTGGGGAATTCTGGAGAAGCTTGTCCAAATTTTTAAGCTTGCATAGACCTTATGTGGCTGTGCAGGGCCACAGCAGGGTGCTGGGCTCTACCCTCAGATGCTGAGAACCGTCTTATGGCTCTGGATGGTGGTCCTGGGGGACAGAAGGCGGTGTCCCCTGCACTTCCCATAGCTCGGGGTGCAGGTGGTCCCCTGGGGCTCACTGCAGGAGCAGGAGGCTGTGACCGTGCTGAGCTCTTCTCCTTTTGGCATTCAGCATGCAGCCCAGATGGAGCAGAAGCAGAACGAGACGGAGAACAAGAAGGTGCACGGGGACGTGGTGAAATACGGCAGTGTCATACAGGTATGGGCACCCCCAGGCTGCGCTGGTCGGTGGTTTGGTGGGAAAGCACTCAGATCCAGAGACTGCAAGTCGGGCAGATGCTGGGAAGGGACTCAGCGTGACCTGCTGGAGGACCAGCCCTGGGACCTCACCCTGCTGGTTGCCTCCTCAGCTCCTGCACATGAAGAGCAACAAATACCTGACGGTGAACAAGCGGCTGCCGGCCCTGCTGGAGAAGAACGCCATGCGGGTGACGCTGGATGCCACCGGCAATGAGGGCTCCTGGCTCTTCATCCAACCCTTTTGGAAGCTGAGGAGCAACGGAGACAATGTGAGCGCGGGGCTGGAACTTCCCCCAGAGCAGATGAGGTTTTTGTGCTGGCCCTGCCGGGGCTCACCTCCCCGCCGGGTGCCCATCTCATTCTCTGTGCCCCGTTCCCATTTTGCACCCCAGGTAGTTGTGGGAGACAAAGTCATCCTGAACCCCGTGAATGCCGGGCAGCCGCTGCACGCCAGCAACTATGAGCTTGCCGATAACGCGGGCTGCAAGGAGGTACGGGGCTGCCTGCAAAGGGCCTGGCTTGGAGGGCTTGCCTGCTTTTTCCTTTTCCCTTTTCTTCTTTCTTTTTCATTTCCCTCTCTGGGATCGTGACCTCGTTCTCTTGCTCCTTAGGTGAACTCGGTCAATTGTAACACCAGCTGGAAGATCAACCTCTTCATGCAGTTCCGTGACCACATGGAGGAAGTGCTGAAGGGGGTAAGGAAGGAGGGTTGGCCACCGGCCATGGGGACACCGCAGGGTCAGGGGACCCCACACTGGTCCCTCGTTGGGCACGACATGTGAATAGCTGCTTGGCCGTGAGACAGGGGCAGTATGCCTCGAGGATGTTGATTTGTAGGAGAATTCATCACTTGGAGCACCTAACAGTGTGCTGGAATTGGGGATTTTAGTACCCACTGTCAGCGGGTACCCCAGAGGGCATCAGGTTCCCCTCTGCCTTCTTGTATTAAGTTGTCACTTGAGGACAATTTGAGGCACACACGGTGCCAGCAGTGTTTCTAGCCACAGGGACAGCTTGCTGTCAGCAGGGCTGGCTGCTGCCTGGGAAAGGAATTTTCCCTGCAGAGCTATTGTTCAGGTCCAAGGTCCTCCAGGAAGCAGCTGGATGGATATTGATTGTGAGGACCTTGCAGATCCCCATCCCCAGGCGCCCACTTATCTCTGGCTTCCTCTGCATCCTCCTGCTGGGGCATGAATGCCATGACAGCATTGGTGAGCGGAGCCTCTGCCCGCTCCAGAGATGCAAAGTGGAGATTTGCACCCCAGGGGAGTAGGAACAGAGAGAAGCAGCTTACATGAGTAAACAGAGTGATGGCATTGCAGAGTAAGGTACCCCACGTCCCCACCACTCTGTGCATGTGCAAGGTGCCTTCCCTCTGTTCAGAGGGTATAGGATGGGTAGGACTGCAAGAGCTGGCAGCGCTCTGCAGTGCTGGTGGTCCCACTGTGCTGCGGCTGGGAGCTGCACCCTGCTCTGGGCCATGTGTGGGTGATCCCAGCCCCTTCGCAGGGCTATGGGGTCAGAGTAGGAGCTGCACTGGCTTGGAGGAAGTGAATCACAGCCACGGGGCACAGAGTGAATGCTGCCTCTGTGTCCTCACTGTCACATCCCGGTGCCAGGGGGACGTGGTGAGGCTCTTCCACGCCGAGCAGGAGAAATTCCTGACCTGTGATGAGTACAAGGGCAAGCTGCACGTCTTCCTGCGCACCACCCTGCGGCAGTCGGCCACCTCGGCCACCAGCTCCAATGCCCTCTGGGAGGTGGAGGTGAGTGGGGCTGAGGGATCCAGGGCGACCTCATAGTGTAGGCTGCCCAAGAGATGAGCATCCCTCCAGCCCCTCGCTGGCTGTCTCGTGTCTGTGCCCGACTTTATTGACTTGTGGGCACCTCTGAGGTAGGACGGGTCTCTGTCGCTGGGGTGTTTGCTTGGGCAGCCCCACTCTGAACCCTCCTTTGCTCCTTCCAGGTGGTTCACCACGACCCGTGCCGAGGTGGGGCTGGGCACTGGAATGGCTTGTACCGCTTCAAGCACCTCGCCACAGGCAACTACCTGGCAGCAGAGGTAAGGGGGCAAGCAGAGGGGTGCAGAAACGTGCCCTGCCTTGAGAGGCTGCAAAAGCACCGTCTGTTAGAGCAGTGATGTCCTGTCTCGCCTTGTCCCCTCATGCCACAACATGGGGACTTTTGCAGGACAGCACCTGGCCCTGCTCCCATTTGCTTTTGCAGTGTTCTGCCCTCACAGGTAGAGATGCTGACACTGAAGCCATGAACGATGTCGGGGTTTGCCCATTTGTTAGGGGTTGTCCCCTCCAAAATCTCCTGCCCTGCAGTGCTACATGCGCTGCCAACATCACCGCTCCCACTGCCTCCCTCTGGCCCCGGCACACAGAGCTGGGAGGTGGGGGGGTGGCTGGGGCTTTCCTCTGTTTGCTCACCCTGGGCCAAGCTGTCCCAGCACAACCTCATGAGATGGAAGCAGGAGATAACTCATCCGGCTGTGTTTAACTCTTCCTGACCAAGTTTTGCCCTTCCTCATCCTCTGGTCTCCTCAGCCAGGATGGTGGGGGAGACATGGGCAAAATCTGAGCCTGGAAATGCCATCTGCCAGGTGGTTTTTGCTCCCATTTAATTGGCTCAAGGCCTCCCGGTAGAGGAACAAAGGGGTTTCTGCACTAAAAGAATGTGGTTTATATGACTGCTGCCAGGGGAGCAGGGCTGTGCCTGGGGGTGCTGGGTGCATCCCATGCCAAAGGCAGGCAGCACTGCAAAAGATGACCAAAGGCAGTCACCCAGGGCCTCTTCTGCTGCTGGCAGTTCTGCCTCTGAAATGGCTGCTGAACTGGGGTGCTTTCAACCAAAAGTCATGCAGGTGGCATCTGAGGAGGAAAGAAGAACTCCTCTAGGGCTGCACTGGCTTGCATTGCTCAGCGAGACCCCAACCTGGGGCCTTAAGGGATTCCCAGCAGGAGCTCATCCTGCTGCAGTGCAGAGCCCCAGCTCTGAACCGGGGTTCAGCTTCTCCCTCTCCTTTCTCGTGGGGCTGGAGCACCCTGCACTGGGGTTGGGTCCTGTCCTCCAGCCCCATCTGGGCAGGTTTCCTCTCTGCACTGTGATGAAGCAAGGCAGGAACAGATCCTACACCCCACACTCAGGGCTTTGGAGGGGCCGAGGGGGAGGGCTGATAGCTGTCTTTCATCTCCCTCTTTAACTTTTCAGGAAAACCCAAGTTATAAAGGAGACGTGGCTGAGCCCAAAGCAGCGCCCACGGTGAGCTGTGTGCAGCCTCGCTAGCAGAAATGCTGCTGCCGCTGCCTGAAACCACGCTGCCTCTTAGATTCTGCCTGAAAACAGGGAAATGCTCCAAAAGAGAGCCTGTGCCACGCTGCCGGGTCCCGCTTGGTAGCTGCCCCACTGCAGGGCTGCCCAGCAAAGCACCCCGCATCCCGCACCGTAGAGTAGCATCCCAATGTCCTGCTTGCGAGGGGACCCCAACCACATCTGTTGGAGGGGTCCCGGTGCATGTTGGATCACCAGGCCACGGGGGTGTGCAGATGATGCACTGGTAGAAGAGCGATTTGGGCTTGCAGGGGGTTTTTCTCATTGCCCTTAGTGAGGTTTGGAGAAGGGGTGGCCTCGCACCGTGCTTGTGCTCCCGCAGCCCCTCCTTCGTCTCTGCGCTGCGAGGCTCAGCCCAGCATCCGAGCAAAAGCTTCTGCTCTGAGCATTGCTGCTGCGTGTCCTCCGATGCCATGTGTGCAGGGAGGCCGGGCTCAGTGGGGCGGTCACCCCACGCCGGGCTCAGAGCTGCTTTCCCCGCTGCAGGGGGGGAGCAGCCGCTCCAGCCGCAGGAACACGGGGGAGAAGATCAAGTACCGGCTGGTGGCTGTGCCTCACGGGAACGACATCGCCTCCCTCTTCGAGCTGGACCCCACCACGCTGCAGAAGACGGATTCCTTCGTCCCGCGGTACGTGAGCACGTGCCAGCATGGAGGGGTTGAAATAAAGAGGGAGGGTTAATTGTGTGCTGTGCTGGGGTGGCCCGTTCTGCTGCCGGAGGGGCTTTGCTGGGTGCGCTCACCGAGGCGCGGTGCCGTTTGCAGGAATTCGTACGTGAGGCTTCGCCACCTCTGCACCAACACCTGGATCCAGAGCACCAACGTGCCCATTGACATTGACGAGGAGAGACCCATCCGCCTCATGGTGCGGCCCTGTGCCCTCCTTCCATGCACAGATTTATCCCCCTGCTCCTTCCTTTTTCCCTCCTGGCTTTACCCAGTGGCCCCCTGGCTTCACCTGGGGACTGAGGTACCCTGATGGGCACCAGTCCACAGGCTCCTCCAGCACCCAGAGCCCATCCTACTTCTTCCAGGAGGGACAAACTGTGTCCCTGATGTCATCTGGGTGGGTTGCAGCTGATGGTGACGCTCAGCACAGCCCTACCTGCGTGACACTGCTTCTCTGTTCCTTCCCAGCTGGGCACGTGTCCCACCAAAGAAGACAAAGAAGCATTTGCCATCGTCTCCGTGCCCGTGTCTGAGATCCGGGACCTGGACTTTGCCAACGACGCCAGCTCAATGCTGGCCAATGTGGTGGAGAAGATGAACGAAGGTTTTCTTAGCCAGAATGACCGGAGGTAAGAAAAATAATAAAAGGAAAGTCATTTTCCCGTGGAAATGGGGCCATGCCGGGGTCCTCCAGCATCGCTATGGGATGGGGCCCCTGACTGGGTCTTGGTGCCAGCGCTGCATTTGCTTTCCTGCCCGCAACCCAAATCCACGCCTGCTTCTCCCAGGGGTCTGGCAAGGAAATCAGATAACACTGCAGACCCACTCCGGCCCCTCCTTTGCTGCTAGAAAAATAAGCGGGGGGCTGGGAGATGGCCCCGTGATAGGGGCAGCCCTGTTAGTCACGGTGTTATTTTTAGGTGGGTGGGTTCTTGGTGTTTCCTGCACAAACAGAGATACTCTGTGGGATGGAGCGAGCTGCTGCCGCCCTGCCAGCCCACTGCTTTGCAGTGCTTGCTGTGATTGTGACTCAAGGGGCAGAAGACGTACACACAAAACTCCAGCCATGAATCACAGGCAGAAGCCTGTGGTGTTTAGCCTGGCACCTGAGTCACAACAATAATTTCCTTAGGAAGCACAGGGACTGCAAAATCTCACGGTTGAGGGCAGCTGCTGGCCTCTAGCAGATGGGGAGGATCAAGCAGTGTCCTGAGCCCTGACTTTTTGGCCCTACACAATGTGCCGGCAGCATTGCAGGGAGCTGAGTGTGGATGGGGTGTGCAAGTGGCCCCCGTGACTGGAGGGTCCCACCACCGTGCTGTGCCCCTTTGCAGGTTTGTGATCCAGCTGCTGGAGGACTTGGTGTTCTTCGTCAGCGATGTCCCAAACAACGGCCAGAATGTGCTGGACATTGTGGTGACCAAACCCAACCGGGAGAGGCAGAAGCTCATGAGGGAGCAGAACATCCTGAAGCAGGTGAGTGGCCCTGGGGCTGTGCACCCAAGCAAGGCTGAGGTCCTCAGAGGCCCCCTGCCCTGCCCTGGACCATGATGGAGGCTGGGTCTCCAAAAAAGCCCATGGAGGAAGTGGCACTCGTCTCCAGTTCACACCCTTGTGTTGCACCAAGCCCTATTGGGAAGGCAGTGGGAAGGCATGGGAGGCAGTGTGGAAGGCATGCAGCACTTATCTCTGCTTTTGGACAGATCTTTGGGATCCTGAAAGCCCCCTTCAAGGACAAAGGTGGGGAGGGGCCCCTGGTGCGGCTGGAGGAGCTGTCAGACCAGAAGAACGCTCCCTACCAGTACATGTTCCGGCTGTGCTACCGTGTGCTCCGGCACTCCCAGGAGGACTATCGCAAGAACCAGGTGGGTTGGGGGTAACAGGAAGAGCCCCCATCCCACCTATGTGTTGCACAGCTCTGGGGGGCTGGAGAGGTCTTGGTGGGGCGGTAAGGGCATGGACAGACCCTGATGTGAAGCCTTGTGTGCTCACCACTCCTCTGCTCACTCCAGGAGCACATAGCCAAACAGTTTGGCATGATGCAGTCCCAGATCGGCTACGACATCCTGGCTGAGGACACCATCACAGCCCTGCTGCACAACAACCGCAAGCTGCTGGAGAAGCACATCACCAAGACCGAGGTGGAGACCTTCGTCAGCCTGGTGCGCAAGAACCGTGAGCCACGGTGCGTGTCCTGCACCCCAGCCCAGAGGGCTTTGTGCAGCATGGTGGTGGGGTGTGCTGGGGCAGGCTGGAAGGAGGGCCAGTAGACCCCCCTTTCACAGCGAGCTGTCCCTGCCCTGCTCTCATTCCCAGGTTTTTGGACTACCTCTCAGACCTGTGCGTGTCCAACCACATCGCCATCCCCGTCACCCAGGAGTTGATCTGCAAGTGTGTGCTGGACCCAAAGAACAGTGACATCCTCATCAAAACAGAGTGAGTAGCCCAGCAGAGAGATTTCCGTGGCTGACGTTCAGCACCTGCCTCTGCCTGCTGCCAGCTCTCACAGTGTCCCTGTAAATCCCATAGTACCCCCATCACCCCTCGAGGTGCTGTATCCATAGGAGCAGCTCCAAGTTTGCTCCTTTCCCACTGCAGGCTGAGGCCGGTGAAGGAGATGTCCCAGACCCACGAGTACCTGAGCATCGAGTACTCAGAGGAGGAGGTCTGGCTCACCTGGACGGATAAAAACAACGACCACCATGAGAAAAGCATCCGGCAGCTGGCACAGGAGGCCCGGGCTGGCAATGCCCATGATGAGAACGTCCTCAGCTACTACAGGTGGCAATCCCATGGTATCTCCTCCCCAGACAGGGTGAGGACATAAGGGTTGCATGGCCTCACTCTCTCCCATTCATCTCCATGCAGGTACCAGCTGAAGCTCTTTGCCCGCATGTGTCTGGACCGCCAATACTTGGCCATCAAGGAGATCTCCCAGCAGCTGGGCGTGGACCTGATCTTCCTCTGCATGGCGGATGAAATGCTGCCCTTCGATCTCCGAGCGTCCTTCTGCCACCTCATGCTACACGTGCACGTGGACAGGGACCCTCAGGAGCTGGTGATGCCCGTGAAGTTTGCACGGCTCTGGACTGAGATCCCCACCGCCATCACTATCAAAGAGTGAGACACGCCGGGTCTCGCTGCAGCTTTGAGGGAGATGGGATGGCAGGTGCCATCCTCCGTAGGGACTGGATAGACTCCAGCAGGGACCGGGAGGGGGGCACCTTCCCGACCGCTCACTGCCCTGTGCTCACCCTGCTGTCTCCCCACGCAGCTACGACTCCAACCTCAACGCCTCGCGTGACGACAAGAAAAACAAGTTTGCCAGCACCATGGAGTTTGTGGAGGACTACCTCAACAACGTGGTGAGCGAAGCGGTGCCCTTTGCCAACGAGGAGAAGAACAAGCTCACCTTCGAGGTGCGAGAGCTGCCGATGTCGTGGCACGTTGTGGGATGTGGCATTGGCCATGGTGGCCATCAGCCTCATCCAGACCTTGTGGCTGCCTCTGTGACATCCCGTGTTTGTTCCTCCCACTCGTACCCGAGCACAGCAAGGTCTGGAGTTGCCTTGTCCTTTCCCAGGTCGTCAGCCTTGCCCACAACCTCATCTACTTTGGCTTCTACAGCTTCAGTGAGCTGCTGCGCCTGACACGCACGCTGCTGGGCATCATCGACTGCGTCCAAAACCCCCAGCTGATGATGCAGGCGGTCTACAGTGATGAGGTGACGGGTGAGTCCCTGCTCCATAGGCAGGCACAGTCCCAGGACAAGGTGGTTTCTGCCCAGTGCTATCCAGTTTGGGCTGCAGGAAAACAAGCCACCCATTTGATCATATGGAAACTTGGGCTGAGGCCGAAATGAGTCTTTGTCATCCATTGGCAAGTCCTGTCAAGCCCTTGGCCATGGCAGAGAAATAGCCAGTCCTTCCTGCTCGTTCTCTGGTTAACACCCATAGTGTTTTCCAGTCTAAGTGGGTCTTTCTGCTGGTCCTCTCCCACCTCCCTTTCCATCTGCCTTAACTCCGCAGGGAAGAATGTGAGGAGGTCAATCCAGGGCGTTGGACAGATGATGTCCACGATGGTGCTGAGCAGGAAACAGTCTATCTTCAGCTCTCCAAGCCTCAGTGCTGGCTCTGCCCCAGAGCCCGTGGACAGAGGGAGGAGCGTCGAAAATGAGAACATTGTGGTGATGGAGACCAAGCTGAAGATCCTGGAGATCTTGCAGGTGGGAGGAGAAGCATTATGAAGTTGCAAGGGGATCAGGGAGACATGGTGTTCTGATGCAAAGAAGCAGATGGCATGATAAGGGGACTCACTTTTGCTTTCTTCCCTCTCTGCTGCTGCCAGTTCATCCTGAATGTACGGCTGGACTACAGGATTTCCTACCTGCTTTCTGTCTTCAAGAAAGAGTTTGTGGAAGTCTACCCCATGCAGGACAGCGCGGCTGACGGGACGGCTCCAGCCTTTGACTCCACAAGTAACTCTTCCCTTTGCTCCTGGTACACCCAGGGACCCTGAGGGGACAGCTCCAGCAGCTCTCTATGCACTGGCAGGGAGTTGGAGGATTGGGGTTTGTGCAGGGTGGATGAGGGGTCTCATGTCCACCATGGGTGTTTGGACCATGATCCACAAGGAGCTGGGCCGGCACCTGCAGGGATTCTGTCGGTGCACAGGGATCGTGTTGGTCTCCCCATTTATCTCTCTTTCCTCTCCCTTCAGCTGCAGCAATGAACTTGGACCGGATTGGCGAGTACGCGGAGGCCATGTTTGGTGTGGGGTGAGTCCCTGCCCCTGGTGCACAGTTAACCTGGCTGGAGGGCTCTTCCCTCTCCTGCCCATATTTGCTGCTGGGGCTGAGAGCTGCAGGTGGTGAGGAAAATGAAGCTCTGAAGGTCCATGCAGCTGTCCCATCTGCCCTGCGAGGTGGCAGAGTGCACACAAGCTCCCACATGGCTGCTAACACAAGCACGTTTGTCCTGGCTCCAGGAAGACGAGCAGCATGCTGGAGGTGGACGACGAGGGAGGGAGGATGTTCCTGCGGGTGCTGATCCACCTGACAATGCATGACTACCCACCGCTCATCTCCGGCTCCTTGCAGCTCCTCTTCAAGCATTTCAGCCAGAGGCAGGAGGTCTTGCACACCTTCAAGCAGGTAACCCTGGAGAGGCTGCATCTGATGGCCTCTTTGCTTTGGGAGGAGATCTGGGCGAGGAGGGGAGTGGGGTTCATGCCCCAAACCAGCTGCACAGGGAAGTCCCTGGGAACGTCACTGCAGGTTCAGCTCCTGATCTCAGCCCAGGATGTGGAGAACTACAAGGTGATCAAGTCAGAGCTGGACAAACTGCGCACCATGGTGGAGAAATCGGAGCTGTGGGTGGACAAGAAAGGCAGTGTGAAAGGTGACAGCAATGTGGATGGGAACAAGAAAGAGAAGAAAGAGGTGAGAGCTGTGAGCAATACTTGGAACCAGGGTGGAGAGGAGCTGGGGACAGACCCCTCGATGGAGCATGCACAGCGCTCTGGGAAGAGGAGGGCAGAGAGGGTGCTGTCACTCCCCAGGCTTTGGGGAGGTGTGATGGGACCCTGACACCATTTCTGTCCCCTTGCAGCACACTGCTGATGAAGAGGTCATTGCTCCTGGAGAGAAGAGCAGCGAGAACTATCAGATAGTCAAGGGGGTAAGGAAGACCACAAGCTGTCCCCAGGGCTGGATGGTGCATCAGTGAGAAAGAAGAGAGGGAAACTGTGGGGAACTTCTGATCTGCTCAGTGGTTCAATTGAAATGAGTCCAAGCCAGGGCTCGTTCCTGCCAGCTCAGCACGCGAGGAGCCCATTAAGTCCCTGGGTTTGCAAATGAGACTCACCCTGGTGACAGTGGAGGGGAGGGGGCTGGTGTTGAGTACAAACGCTCTGCTTTACACTTCAAGAAAGATTTCTGAGTGGGATGCTGTGATCTGTGAGTGATACCCAGAGCTGGGAGTGAAGGAAGCATCTGGGCTTATGATGGGCACATCTGGGTTTCAAGCAGGTCCCCCAGGGCTGGTGGGTATCCTGGTGGGCTCCCAGGCTCAGTTCCCCTTTGGCCTTTGTCTTTCTGTCCCCAGATCCTGGAGCGGCTGAATAAGATGTGTGGGGTTGGAGAGCAAGTGCGCAAGAAGCAGCAGCGCCTGCTGAAGAACATGGATGCCCACAAAGTGATGCTGGATCTGCTGCAGATCCCTTATGAGAAGGTGGGGGACAGAAGCCAGCTAGTCTCAAAGTGCATGGAGCAGGGGGTGGGGACATGGGGACACCCTACATGGCTGGGTCCTGCGGCTGGGCAACCAGCTCCTCTTCTCCATCTCTCACCACCCCTGAGTGTTTGCCCTCTCTGTCCTTCCTCAGGGTGATGCCAAGATGATGGAGATCCTCAAGTTCACCCATCAGTTCCTGCAGAAGTTTTGTGCTGGCAATCAGGAAAACCAGGCTCTGCTGCACAAACACCTCAACCTGTTCCTGACCCCGGGGGTAAGGAGAGGAGACTGAAGGACTTTGGTATCGCTGCTGGGGTTGAGAACAGAAGATAGAAAAACCAGGAGAAGACACCTGGAGGAGGCAGGACCAGGACAGGAGGGGAGGCTGTGCCTCGCAGCCCCCAGCCTCACTCCATCCCCCCCGTCCCACAGCTCCTGGAGGCCGAGACAATGCAGCACATCTTCCTCAACAACTACCAGCTCTGCTCGGAGATCAACGAGACGGTGCCACAGCACTTCATCCACTGCGTGGCCACCCATGGCCGCCATGTGCAGTACCTGGACTTCCTGCACACCATCATCAAGGCCGAGGGCAAGTACGTCAAGAAGTGTCAGGACATGATCATGACCGAGGTGAGCACCTCCTCTCCTGCCCATGGGTTGTAAGCACAGGGCACAGCTCCTAGGAGGAGCACGGTTATCTTCTCCTTTGGGCAAGAGCCTTCTCAACCACATGGTGATTCCTCCCTGGAGTTGGAAGAGGTATCTCTAAGAGATGCGAGGTCTGAGGGCCAATAACCACTTTGGGGTCCCACAGGTTGTGATTTTTGATTGCGCTGCAAACACCCAGTTTTCCCCATAAACACACAACCCTTTCACCTCACCCTGGGTGCTCCATCCCATCGCCCCAGTGCAGAAGATGTCATTGTGAGGTTTCTCATCCTTCTCTGGAGCAGTGACTGGTGACTCTTCCCAACAGCTCACCAACGCTGGGGACGACGTGGTTGTTTTCTACAATGATAAGGCATCGCTGGCCACCCTGCTGGAGATGATGACGGCAGCCAGGGATGGGGTGGAGGAGAACAGCCCGCTGATGTACCACATCTCATTGGTGGACCTGCTGGCTGCGTGCGCTGAGGGCAAGAACGTCTACACCGAGATCAAGTGTACTTCCCTGCTGCCCTTGGAGGACGTGGTGCGGGTGGTGACCCACGAGGACTGCATCACGGAGGTAAGGGCTGCTGGGTGAGGGGAGTGTTGGTGGCTCTGTTCTGTTTTCTATTCCTCTGATGGTGCCCGAACCCCACTCCCTCCCTCCCCGGCAGGTGAAGATGGCCTATGTGAACTTTGTCAACCACTGCTACGTGGACACGGAGGTGGAGATGAAAGAGATCTACACCAGCAACCACATCTGGACTCTCTTTGAGAACTTCACCCTGGACATGGCCCAGGTGTGTGGGTCAGGCTGGGCAGGAGGGACATGGCAGCAATGGCTGCTGCATTCCACGGGGACAGCTTGGTGTCACCAAAGCTCCCTTGGCAAACAGGGAGCATGGGCACAACAGGGACTTCTGCAGCCACACTATGGGCTGGGGAGCAGCACTCTGGCATAGACCCAGAAGCTGTGTCAGCACCCATGCCCCCTGGCTCAGCAAGGTCCCAGCAGCACTGTGTGCCAGCAGTGTCCAGCTGTGCTTGCTCACCTGGTCCCGATGCCATCAGCATCTTCCCTTCTCCTCACAGATGTGCAAAAAGCGAGAGAAGCGCCTGCCAGACCCCACTCTGGAGAAGTACGTGCTGACAGTGGTGCTGGACACCATCAATGCATTCTTCAGCTCTCCCTTCTCGGAGAACAGCACCTCGCTGCAGGTAATGGCGTGTTGCATAGCCAGGCCATGCATGGAGCGAGCAAAGGACTCACCCTTCGGGAAAAGGAGTCTGTGAGCACCTTGCACTGATACAGAGCTGCCCATTCTCTCCTTCAGACCCACCAGACCATTGTGGTGCAGCTTCTCCAGTCCACCATGAGGCTGTTGGAGTGCTCCTGGCTGCAGCAGCAGCACAAGAGCTCAGTGGAGGCCTGCATCCGAACGCTGGCGATGGTTGGTAAGGAGCTGTGCCGGAGGGATGCTCTGCTCCCTGCCTGCCAGAGGGATGCAGCTGCTATGGCTGCTTTTGCTCCAGCAGCAAGCAAGAGCCATCATCCCTACTGCAGCCATGGCAGGGTGCCCTGGGGAGGCTGTCTGCTGGGAGCAGGGAGGTTTGGCTCTGGGATGTGCCTTTTGAGCTCGGTGTTATGTGTCCGGTGTGGCCAGAGGAGAGCTGAAGCTTGGGCTTGGTTGGGGAATTCCTGGCGTGTCCTTGCTGGTGCAGGGCCCAAAAATGCCAGCTTTCCCTCGCCAGGACTTTGCCCTCAGCCTGCCTGCAGCTGCCTGACTCAGGACAAGCACTGAGTCACCACGTGGAAAGCATTGCGTGCTGGTTAGATGCTGGGTGGAGACACTGGCCGGAGACATAGGATTCCCCTTTGTAATTGCAGCCTCTCTGCACTGGGCTTTTCCAACTGAAAACCAGAGGCGGTGCCTCCTCCCACCCCATGGGCAGCGGGGGCTGTAGGCAATGGGTGCTGCACTGGGGAGAGATGGGTGGAAGTACCACAGCCCCCACCAGCCTGCAGGGCTTTTCTCTTGTATTTTATTCATATCTTCTTCACTGCAAATGAAGAGCAGGTGAAGGGGTGCCCAACCCGGGGCTGTGCGGTAGCTGATGTGGCAGCTGATAGCTCATGGCTGTCCCCAAACACTTCCCTCTGTCCTGCAGCCAAGAGCCGCTCCATCGCGCTGCCCATGGACCTGGATGCCCACGTCAGCTCCCTGCTCAACAGCAGCTCCACCAGCACCGTGCAGAGAAACACGTCCAGCTACAAGACGGCCACGCGGACCTTCCCCCGCGTCTCCACCACCCCCAACCAGTGGGACTATAAGAACATCATAGAGAAGCTGCAGGTATGGGGCTGCGTGACCAGCAGGAAGGTGTGGGCACGGCAAAGTCCCTGTCCCGTGCTTTTGTCTCCATGGCATGCGCTGACCTAAAGGTGCGCGCTGTGGTTTGTAGGACATCATTAATGCCCTGGAGGACCGCTTGAAACCGCTTGTGGAGGCTGAGCTGTCCGTGCTGGTGGATGTCCTCCACCGGCCAGAGCTGCTCTTCATGGAGGGCACGGAGGCGTATCAGCGATGTGAGAGTGGAGGTTTCCTGTCCAAGTAAGGATGCTTTGCAGTTGCCGTGGGGTTGATGGGACGGGCTGGGGACCTGCATCCTCTGTGGGTTGTGCATCCTGATGTGCAGCTGCAGAGTGGAGGGGTGGTGGGAAGGTGCCCCTGGGGACCTCCTTGTCCTCTTGGCTGTGTGATGGTGACTCTTGCTGTGCATGGCCAGGCTGGTACAGCACACCAAGGACCTGATGGAGACAGAGGAGAAGCTGTGCATCAAGGTGTTACGGACGCTGCAGCAGATGCTGGTGAAGAGGAACAAGTACGGTGAGAGGGTGAGCACCGCAGCCCTATGGCACGTCCCCAGCCCCATTGCTCAGCTGGCAGCTCCCTGCTCACTGCAGCCCGTGGGCGCTCAGCCTTGTTCTGTTCCATTGCTGCCGTTGGGAGCCTCATGACGTTTATTTGTCTTGGCAGGGCAACCTGCTGCGGAAAATGCTCCTGAACAATTACCTGCAGAACAAGAAGTCCAGCTCCAAAGGGGAAATTGTGGATGCTGCTGG